>CAUYQG010242995.1:0-54471 GCA_963574415.1 Tarsius wallacei
ACTAGCCTAGGAGAGCTCAGCCCACAGATGTGTGTGCGTGTGCGCACGCACGCGCGCGCGCGCGCGTGTGTGTGTGTGTAGAATGTATGTCGTTAGCAAAGATCTAAAATGCTAAAATGGTATGTGACCCAAAAGAGGTTAGAAAACTGCAGCTTTGGACCAGGATGAGTTGAGAGCACCCAAGCGTTTTCGGGTGTGTAATCGGCGTGCATCCATTCGATGGCCTTACTGATGAGCCTAGAAGATGAATCGGGGAGCATCGTTCCCTCCTGGCTGCAAAATCTGACCCAGATAGGGGGGATTTTCCAAGAAAGAGCGAAGGAGGCCGGGATGGGAAGAGGAAAGTCGGGGGCGGGGGAATCTTAAAAGGTAAACCTGTGGGACTGATTGGTTGGTGGGATTAGTTAGTGAAGCCAAGTGTTTGGGTAGAAAGGGGCACTCTGTCTGGGGTGCTCCGAGCGACAATCTGGGATTTGGAATGGAAAGAGACAGCCAAGGAGCTCGGATTCGCCGCTCTTGGTCTGTTGTTTACCGACCCTAAAGTGTATGGCGGGGCTTGGGAGGCAGGAGTGAAGGTAGCGTCCACCTCTACCCAGTCCCACGTGCCTCCCAAATCGCACGCGATTTTCGCAGGCGGCTGGGAGGCCAGCGGGCGTCCCCACTCCCCGCGCCCTCGACCCACGCTCCGCCAAGGAGTAGCGATGGTGGCACGAGGGGGAGGGGCGAGGAGGCAGGGCGGCATCATCACCCGGACCAGCATCTTGGAGCCGCCAATCTCACTGCTCACACCCTCCTCCCCACCAGCGCGGGAGCCTAGCTGCAATCCCCCGCCTCCCCATCTCTGACTGTGAGGGGCGCAAGGGGCGGGGGAGTGGGTAAATAATTGGCCCGAAGCCCGGCTTCCCGGTTCTCCCTCCACTTCCAGGCCGCCTGACTGCGCCCGGGGCTACGCAGCCCCTCGGGAACCTGAGACCAGGTAATACGGCCCCCGCCCCGTCCCGGTTCTGGCTGCATCCCTTCCAACGCCTGTCTGCCAGGGTTTGAGTGCGGGTTTTCCCCCGGAAGGTTTATTACCCACCTCACCCCCTAACCGGGGCCCAGGCGGAAGAGATGTCCCCGGCCCCCTCGCTGACCAGGTCGCGAACACCGACCCGGAGCGCTGGAAACTCCCCAAAGTGCTCGGTGCCTGGCGCGTTCAGGGGCGCGCGGAGAGTGAGGGAAGGGCCGGGAGGGGAAGGGGGGGACGTGATGGGTGAACAGTCAATGGCTTAGCCCAGTTTCCCGCAAGAGCTACCGCCCATTCACCGTCTATGCAGACACCAGCTGGCGGCAGCGTCTTTTAGGTACAAGCTGCAGGGAGGCAAGGCCGGCTGGGGGCCCGGGAGCCTAGGGCGCACCGCGGGACTCCAGCCCGGTCCCTCCTCCCCGCTGCGCCCAAGCCTCAAGATGCTCTCGACTTTATGAGGTTCAGTTACCGCCGGGTCCTCCATTAACACCTCCTCTGATTACTGAAAGGCTGGAAGGGCTGAACGCAGCCTCAGAGTGTGTCTCTGGGCACCGGCCCGCGTCTGTGCCCTCTGCCCACCCCTTCTTGATTTGGAAGCATAAACAGAAAATAAAAGACAGGTGGGGAGAGCTGAGGGTCAGAGGTGAGGGATTCAAATCAATTCCGAGAGCGAGAGAGAGAGAGAGAGAGAGAGAGAGAGAGAGAGAGAGAGATTGATTAATGTTCACCCATCAGTTTATTTATTTGTTTGGATTAACAGAGAGACCTTCAGCGAGACGCGGGGACTGGCCGCGTCTCCTGCCCTCCCTCGTCCGGAACCGAGTTCTTGTCGGAAACATCTGACATTCGGACCTCAAGGTAAGATCCAGATGGGAGTTTCTAGTTGGAGCATTTTCTGCCCTCCGAGTACGCTCAGATGGCAGGGAGCCCCGGGGGCGTCCTGGGAGCCTACCCGAGGAAGGTTTAGCTTTGCTCCGAGTCACGTCCCCACCTGAGGTCTCCGCGGAGGAGCGCTTTGGATGCGCCCCGCCGCATGGGAGGAGGTGTTTGGGAGCCCGGGCCGGGCCGCTTCGCTGACGCGCGGCTTTTCTCTGCCAGAGCAACCACCATTACGGCGTAATCAACTCCTTTCGCTCCAAGAATGCTGAACGGCACCACTCTAGAGGCAGGTGAGTTATCTGTCGGGTTCCTTCTCGTTTTCTTTGCCCCCTGGGCCAGTGTGTATGTCTTGTGTGAGTGTGTGTGCGTGTGCATTCGCGTGTGCGCGCCTTTGTTGTGTGGAACGAAGAGGAGTGTGCGTTTGTCTTAAAAATTCAACCACGCTTCGTAGGCTCAAAAATACACAGTCTCTTTCGTAGTCTCCGACAGGCAGGATTCCCGAAAATTTCGTTTCCTTCTTGCCTTTCTCCTCGATGTCTTTTTCGACTTTCCTTGGGATCGGAGTCCGGGGCGCCAGGCGGAGGTCACGGTGCCACTGAGTCTGCGGCCGTCGGCGGCGCGAGGGATGAGCTCCCGACCCCCGGCGGAGCTGCTGGGGATATGTCCACCTTGGAAGGGAAGGGCGGGGGCCTAGAAGACCCGTTTCTCACCCGCATAGGGCTTAACTGGAAACTGGCTTCACAATTTCTTATTCAGTCCTAAACCAGCGCAGCCGTTTCTGCGCTCGATCGCCGTGGACGCCGCGCGGGACTTCTCCCTTAATTTCTGGGGAACTGAGGGGCCGGCACAGAGGACCACAGGTAAAAGGGCATCAGATTTCAGAAGCGCGGTACTCTAGACTTGGCGGCCGCCCCACTGAAGAAGGAGCCAGAGGCCATGGAGGACAGAGATTTAGGGAGCAAACGCTGGTGGGAGGCTTTGTAGAGGCGGCGGAGGGAGTGCGTGGGCACAAAGAGCGGGTCCCCGGCCCTGGTGTCGCGCGGAGCCAGTGGCTGGCAAGGGTACGCGGCAGGGGCGCCGCCGCGGGTCCCCGGTTCCAGTTAGTAGAGTTCCCCGGGTCCAGCTAGTAGAGTTCTCCTGGTCCAGCTGTGCTTGGCTTACTCTCATTCGCCTTGAGAGAGGTTCCCACAGGAAGACAATGAGAAGTGCGCCGGTATGGGCCTGTCAACCTTAGTCCTGGGGGAAGGTTTTGCGCATAAAGAATCTTGGTCTCCACTTTCAAGAGAAAGGCCCCAGCGTTCCCGGCCATTCGCTCACCTCCCACCCAGCGCATCCCTGCATCTAGGGCCAGGTGTCGCCGCGCTGAGTGGGTGGTTCCCAGCTCCAGGATGACGCTGACTTTTCCCGGGCCATGGGTTGCTCATGACAATGACAAAACCTGGGTACTGTTTTAAGAGCTGCAGCTTTCGGACCAAAGGAATTCCTCAACCAGCTTAATACTGTCTGGTGGAAATGGGATTCCTGTTCCTTAAGGTACAAACTCAGGGGCACAGAATCATGACCTCCAAAATTCAAGTCTGAAGAGACCTTGAGTCACCTATGCTCTCAAGAGATGCACGTTTGCAGGATTATTTTCCTCTTTCAACCCTAGCTGTCCCTTGGGCTGAGCCATGTGTCCCCTTTACTTCCTCCTCCTCTCTGGAGATTTCAATGGGCCTTGGCCCTTTGCCTAAACGGACTTGCCTGAGCCAGGGACAAGGGTGCAGGCATCTCCTTGACCTTCATGGAAACTCTAGGATCTTGAACTTTCAATCCCAACTACTCTGCTTTGCTGGAGTCTAGCTGTCCACTTTCCTAGAAGCAGCACAGTCGTGGAAGAGGTGCTGTCAGACTGCATGTGCTCAGTTGTGAAGGAGAGTAGCACTGACCCAAGGACCTGTCCTATTTACTCCTGAGAGGAGACTGGAGAGCCTATTCCCGGATGCAGGCTGGAAAGAGTACTGTGCACCTGTCCCATAGGTCAAGGACAGGGCTCAGCACCAGGAACTGAAACATGAACACTCCCATTTTTATAGAGTATATGTGGGCCATTCAACCCAAAGCTGGGAGAAAGGGAAATGCTTTTTTGTTGGGGCCACCAGGCCTCAGGCCCTCACTGGAGAAGTGAAGGAAGGCAGAAATACAAAGACACTCTCTTTATTAAAGTGCTTATTTAAAGTCTTTTTAGATTGTGTGTGTGTTGGGGGGGTGCTTAGGTAATCTCTCTGGAAACTCCAAGACAAAAAAGCTAGGATGCCCCAGGTCACACACCCAATTCATGGGCATCCCCTTTCCCACCCCCCCTCATGAGCTTCCTCCTTAGGAGCTTAGGTCCAGGCTGGACCGATGAGCTATTTCTGAAGAACTAACAAGGACCTCCCAAACTCCAGCAGTCCCGCACTCCCACCCTCAGCTTTCTGCAGACTTCCTGCATTCACAGAGAAGGAAGAATCCTGGCAGTTTGCCTCTTAATGGGAAGTAGCAAATGCCACTGGGTGCAGGAACTTATAACCTAAATTTTATAAGAAAGAGTGGGCATAGCTAGGATTCAGTTTGGAAGCTGATTGCAGAAGGTGCCCTGCCTTGCCTGTATCTGGTAGATCATTAACAAATATATGTGGAATAGATGAATGAATGAATCAATGATTAGAGGGCTTCTGTGCTTGACTTCTCTGGAGACACTTCACAAAGTTCTGGCTTTTTCCTGGTGTTGTTTAACTACGTTCCCTTCATATGGTTTCCAAGGTTTCATCTCTTGCAAGGAGGAAGTGGTGTTCTTGGGTTCTTTGTTGTTGTTTTTGCTGAGCAGGACCAAGATCCAACAACAACAAACCTAATTCCAAATACCTCCGTTTGGGGAGTGGGGGAGGGCTTAGCACAGAAACTAGACAAAGTGGGTTGAGGTCCTGCATTTATTTTTTGCTTGGAGCTTCCTTGGGTTAATTGACTGATGTTCTTCTTGGGGACCCCTCCTCTTTCTCCTCCTCCCCCAGCTCTGAGTCGGTTTAGCCGCTGGCTTGTGTGAAGGCAATCCGCCCCTTTGTGAGAGGACCTGCTGTCACTGAAAGGACTGCTGCCCCCAGCCCCTCCTCGGGGCCCTACTTGTGTGCACGTGGGTTTGAAAAGCTCATTGATTTCCATCCAAAGGGGCTAATTACATTACTTACAGTAAATAGCAGCCCTGCTGTCAGGTAGGGCTGCCAAAGTAAGAGATGGGGGGAGGTTGTCTCCAGCTTAGTTCACTTGATTGGCTTCATTTTTGTGTGAAATTGTGTTTTATGAGCTGCATTCTGGCACCCGGAGGACCTTAACAGCGTCCAGTCTGCAAATAGCATTATTTTTGACCCTGAGAAAAACGGAGGGAAAGCAGCGGAGTCTTAGGTTTCATGGAAGAGGGGACTCCAGAGCCTCAGAGGGCAGGAAGTCAGGCTGCTGCACCAGGGGTCGTTTCCTCCCTCGCCCCACTCCTTCCTTCCTCCTCTTTGGCTTCGTTCCTTCTTCCCTCCTTCCTTCCTTCCTCCTTCCCTCCCTTCCTCTCCTTTCCTCCTCCTCTAATTTTCCCTCCCTTTCTCCTGTGCTTGCTTCCCTGCTACCTCCGCCTGCCTCTCCCCTCCTGCTGGATTTGGCCGCAGTTCCCGCCGGGCTCCCCCGGGCGGAGGGAAGCGGGGCTGCGCGGGCCGGCTCTCCCGGGGTCTCCGCGACGTGCCAGGATGCCGGCCGCGCGGCCCTGGGGGCGTCGGCGGGAGTGGTGGGGTCCGCGGCCCGCCGGGGGCACGAGAGGAGCCCGGGCTTCCCCCTCTCTGGGCAGAGCCAGGCGGGTCCCTGCCGCCGCGCCCGCTTCGGGCCCCCAGGAGGGCTCTGAGCGTTTGAATGAATCGACAATATCAGAGTATTGTGGACACTTTTCAACCGGGCCGGGGAGGGGCCGCCGCCGACGGGAACACAGGGCGAAAGAACAATCCCCGCTCTTGTGAGGAGTGGGTCTGCCATTCTGCTCGTCAGTTCTCACCTCCCCTTCCTCCGCGGCAGGCAGCCCCCTTCACACCCTCCTGGGTGTGCAGGGGCGACCGGGTTTACAAGTCCCCTGTCCTGCGAGGGTAGCCGGAGCAGCACGCCACGGGGTCGCCGCCCGGGTCTTGGGGGCAGGCGCCGAGCACCCGGGAGTCCCCGAGTCGCTGCCCACGTAGACGAGTTTCGAATGGGACAGTGGCACCTCCAACAATTTTTCTCTGAGCATGAATTGGGTAAGAGAATGCCATGGTCGTATTCCAGTTGCACACCCGCAAGGACAAGTCCCTGCCCTGGCCCCTACACTCTTACTTTCCCGAAGAAAATCTTTTTTGCCAAAAGCAACTCTCGGAAGTGTAGGCTTTCTCTCCAAACGCTCTTTTCATTTTGGAGGAAGCTCCGGCACCCGGTATGTGTTTTATTGGGGGGGGGGGGCATAAGGAGGGAGGTCATGTGCCCTCAGGAAGGAGGTAAAAAGATGAATTGTCAGAAAGCTTTTCAAAAGTGGGTTGGGGAAGACGGGATGGGGAGGAGAGGGGCGAGCATTATGTCCACTTCGATGAAGTGCTTAGATTTTGACGCAATGTTTATGTGGTTTGAGTGGTCTTGTAGGCTGGAGATGAAAAAGTCTACAAGGAGGAAGCCCAAAGTTTGGAGCTGATCTTCTGTGTGCCTTGAGCCGGGGTCTGATCTTGAACTAGGATCAAATGGGCCGGTTCCAGGCCTCCTGCGCCCGGGCGGGGACAATAAGGGCTCTTTTCCCCCTTTAAAACGTGACTGCTGGGAACTCTTGGAAGGGTGTATGTGTGTGTGTGTATGTGTGTGTGCGCGCGCGTATGTGTGTTGTGGGAGGTACATGCCCCCTCCTCCTGCCTCCCCCCCTCAGTCCCCCCACCCCTTTGTAATGTTTGTCCCTGCTTGCCCATCACCAGGGGGTTGAGAGGAGTATGACAGGTCTTTGTTGTCTGAATAAAAATCCGTGGCAGCTCCGGAGAGAGAACTCCTCCTACTAAATTATCAAAAATGGGCTGGCTTTAGTCTCTTAACAAATTGGACACAGCTCAGGCAGGAGCAGTCCCCAACCCAACCTACAGGCACTGGGAACTTGCAAGCAGCCAGGGACCGCTGAAAATAGCACTTCTTTTTCTTTCTTTGTGTTCAAAACTATTTTCCTTCTTCACCAGACTTTGTTTTCCTCCCCCCGCTGCAGTTGTTTCCCATTAGTAACTCGATCTCTCAGAGCAGTAAGATTCGCCTTCTACGCCTCCTTCCCGTCCGCCCGTGTTTGTTTGTTTTCTGCACATCTCCTTCAGGGAGCCGCTGGGGCTTTTTTTCCCCTTCCCTCTTCCTCTTGCCTTTTCCCCCCACCAAGCTGACCGATTTCCACCCTGTCTGCCTCTTTCTTCTTCTCCCTCTCGCTCTCGCCTTCTGTCCCGAGCGTCCCCGCGCTCCTCCACAGCGCAGCCCTCTGCGGTCCCTCCGCTCCTTCACTCGGATGAGCTGAGAGCCCCAGACGTGTGTATATGGAAATAGTGGGGTGCCGAGCAGAAGACAACGCGTGTCCTTTCCGCCCCCCAGCCATGCTCTTCCACGGTATCTCCGGAGGCCACATCCAAGGCATCATGGAGGAGATGGAGCGCAGATCCAAGACCGAGGCCCGTCTGGCCAAAGGCACCCAGCTCAACGGCCGCGACACGGTAGGGAGACTCCGCCAGGGCGGTGGCCCGGCGCCCCTGCGCGCTCCGTTACTCGATCCGCGTCCCGGGCCGGCAGAGACTGGGGATGGCGGGCCGGAGGGACGTCCCCTTGTGTCTGGCCGGTGGCTTTTCTCCCGTCTATCTGGGTCTACGGGGCTTGAAATGCCTACCCTGCCGAGACCCCTAGCCGGCTACCCACAGTCGCAGCTGTTCCCTCAGCAGGGCGAGTCGGGGATGGAGGGAGGGTGCGCCCTCTTCTACGGACCCGAAACTCTGGTCTTCTGTCTCCCCGGATTCCGCGGAGCCTCCCCGGCGGCACGCTGGACAAGAGCAAGGAGCATGGCGCGCTGCCGAGGCGTCCGAGCCAAGCAGGGACCCCGGGGGCCTTAGTCTCTGGGCCTAACGACTGGACCTTTGGAGTAGACTCGGACGCGACTGGGCCACCTCCAAGTCTCCAGACGCTCGGGGCTCGGCACTGCTAACCCAGAGATTTTCAGGATCTCTGGCATCCCAGCTCGCTCCCTCTGCCCAGACAGGGCCGCGGGTAACTCCCAGGCCGGGTTGGTGTCCTGTGTAAGGAGAAATCGCATAAAAAAGCGAAGAGCAGCACCCGGTCCAAACGCAGGAACTTTCCAACGCATAAACGATCGAATCATTAAAGGGTTACTACTACTACAGTTAGAGAGCCAATTAGTAATCGAAGGGCTTCCCTTTCCCACTTACGAGCGGGAGGGGAAATACTACAGAAGTCTCCGGAAATGATTTCAGCCTTTGGTATCACACCGGGAATTGTGTAGCTCCAGCTAATCTGGCCGGGTCAGCGGTGTTTTGGGTCCCGCCAAGCGGACCAGTTGGTGGATGGGTCTACGTTTGCAACATGAATTCAGTGCGGGAACCCAGGCCAGAGAAAAGAACTAAACTTGACTTTTCCAGGGCTGCCCAAGTTCGTGGGGGAAATCTAGCCCGTTTCTGTTAGTCGTGAGGGCAGTGTCCAGAGGTTAACTTCCCCAGCGCCCACTCTTTTGTGGTTATCCAGTTTAAAAACAAAAAAGCAGCAACCCAAACCCGAATTTCGCAGCGAGATTGGGCTCCTCAAGGTGAGGCTTACCATCTTCGGTGGCGTCAGTTAGGGTCCCATGCGGGAAGCTTAACTTGGACACTAAACAGATTTTTCAGGACAAAGATCTTAGTGCATGTGTTGACGCCAGGAAAAGAGGGACTGGGCCGGATAGCGAATCCTCTATGAAAATGGCCACTTTACACCTTCACTGGGGACAGGATAGTTTACACCCATATTGGGAATAGGACCAAGAGCCTTGAAAATTTGGGAACAACAGGATCGCAGAGTCTATCTCAATCAAAATAATGTCTACCAAGTTAAAAGGGCAGGTATCACGGTCTCTCCCTCGCTTTTGATTTCAACTCTTCTTATAAGAATTTGGAGAAATAGAATTTTAATACTGTTCGTTGAAAAACAGTCTGTGCTAGTTCAAACTTCCTTTCTACTCCCCAATAATAATTTTGAAAGTCACGATTGGAATCAGCTTGTAATGATTCCAATTCGGAAACACCGACCAAACTAGAGTCAACACGCTTCCAGTCCCTTTTAAAGCGAGGTTCGGGACGGCTGGGATGCGTTTAGGTTAGTAGTCCCGGGAGGACGTGAATGCCGGTTCAGGCAGACACCGAATGAAGGGGGCGAGCCGCAAAGGGGGAAGTTACAAGCATTCTCCCCCAGGCTGCCTTCGCGCCGTGGCCCCTGGCCCCTGCCGCGCTCCCTGCAGCCCCGGTCGCCGTGCCTTGGGGACCCCGCGTGATGCGGCGCTGGCACCCCGCTCAACGTTGTGCGTGCTTGCTTTGCAGGGCATGCCTCCGCTCAGCCCCGAGAAGCCCGCTCTGTGCGCCGGCTGCGGGGGCAAGATCTCGGACAGGTACTACCTGCTGGCCGTGGACAAGCAGTGGCATCTGAGGTGCCTGAAGTGCTGTGAATGTAAACTGGCCCTCGAGTCCGAGCTCACCTGCTTCGCCAAGGACGGTAGCATTTACTGCAAGGAGGATTACTACAGGTACTTCCCCGCCCCCGCTTCTCATGCCCAGGTACCCTGGCGGGACCACCCCGCCGAGCCCGGAGTCTCCTTTCCATCCCTCACCTTTTGCCCCTTCGGGATACGGTTCTCATTTCCCAGACAAAGGAAACGCACCACGGCTGGGAGGGACATCCAAGGTCTAGGGCGTCGTCAGTGAATACCGCGCGCTCGCATCCCTCCGCAGCTCAGTGGGCTGAACCTCCGGAGATCCGGGGAAGAGTCAACGGACGCGTCTCCGTTGACCGGAGACTTGCTGTATTTTTAATTATTTAATATTTTCCGCTTACTACGAACTAGGCAAATTCCGTGCCTTGGACCTGAACTGGTGGCCCAGGCAGTGTTTGGTTTTGGCGGGTGGCAGGAAACCTTGTAAATGACTATGAAAAGGAATGAACTCCTTTGCCGAAACCCTTGCCACTCAGTTCTGAGCTCCTTCCACCGCTAGTTAGAAGCGTGTCCGCCAGATTGGAGACAAGACTCAGCGGCAGGCGTGTTCAGAGACTTCCCGGTTATGTTTCTGGACTGGGAAAGGTAGAACCACGCGCAGGTGACCTGGCTCTTCTCTCAGCCCAAGCAAGAGAGGTGGTTAAAAAGAGTAACCTACAATACTTTCCGGATGCTTTCCCGCACTCTCACACATCCAGGAATAACAATACCTTCCTTCATTCATAAGATACTTTGTAATGGAGTACGCATGTTCTCTTGCCATCACAATGTAATACTCTAGCGTTGTGAGTTAGCTGCTGTTAGTTTGATTACATTGTTGTTGTTTTAAATCTTCACTTTACAAAGAAAGAAACTGAGGCTTGGTTACCCTATCCTTCCGACTTTAACATAAGGATTCTTTGTCTTGGTTCACTAGAACAGGTCTAGGAGCAAATAAAATGAGTGCTCGAGTGGGCCCCCGTCCTGTCTTCCCGGAATCCTCCGGGTCTCAGACTTGGGCCACTGCAGAGCCTGCGCAGTGTCGCGGGGAGGGGATGGTTCTGCCTTGCCTCGACTAGCGCCCTGACGCGACTGTTTTCTTCCAGAAGGTTCTCTGTGCAGAGATGTGCCCGCTGCCACCTTGGCATCTCCGCCTCCGAGATGGTCATGCGCGCCCGAGACTCCGTCTACCACCTGAGCTGCTTCACCTGCTCCACCTGCAACAAGACTCTGACCACGGGCGACCATTTCGGCATGAAGGACAGCCTGGTGTACTGCCGCGCCCACTTCGAGACCCTCTTGCAAGGGGAGTACCCACAGCAGCTGAGCTACACGGAGCTGGCCGCCAAGAGCGGCGGCCTGGCCCTGCCTTACTTCAATGGCACGGGCACCGTGCAGAAGGGGCGGCCCCGGAAGCGGAAGAGCCCAGCGCTGGGAGTGGACATCGTCAATTACAACTCAGGTGGGCTCCCCACCCTCACCCTGCGCAGCCCTTTCTCAGGCCGCCTGGACGAGGGTTGTAGAGCTGCTTCTCCTTCCGAGGTCTTGCTGCGAAAGGGTGCTTCGCCCAGAGCCCCCTTCTCACCACAACCCCCTCTCACTCTGAAAGAAGGGAAGAAGGAAGGAGGCAGAGCCAGGACTTTATTGAGGTTGTGGCAAAAAACACATCCATAACTATAGGGCTGTAGTGACTTCCCCGAAACAGGCCAAATCCTTGTTGCCCATTAGTTAATGAGCCCATTAGTTTCTGGCTCCCAGTTGGAGCAAAACAGCCCCAGGGCAATTCCTTTGTGGAAGCCAAATTATAGATCCTGGAGGAGGGTTTCCTAAATACTAAAGAGAAAAAAATTCCAACTCCAGTCTGTCTAGAGGGGGCAGAGGCTGTGGTCACCAGCCCAGAGTTAATCAGGAACACAGTTGGCAAGAGTGTTGAAAAACCTAATCCCTGATCTTGGAGAGAAGCAGTTGCAGGGGTGGGACTCCTCCTCCATAGCTGCGCTGGCCTATATCTTTCCTAAGTCAGGGCGTTCATCAGCCAGCTCATTCCCTGTGTGATAGGCCATCCAGACATCCAGACCCCTGGCCAACTGAAAGAACTGAAAGACTTCCAGACCCTAGCCAGCGAAAGAACACTGAGGAGGCTTAGGGGTATCTCAGGCCACTCATCTGTCCTCCACACCTTCCCTCTTAACTAAAAACAAAATGCAGGTGACAGACCAAGAGCAACTACCTTCTTTGCTTTGGGGAACACTCCTATCATTTACCAATCCTCTCACACCCATCATTGTTGGTATCCTCCCCACCCCATCCCCAGGTGAGGATGGTGATAGGCCCTGCGAACAATAATCTAACTGTGAGTAGGACAGAAGCTCTCCTTATGGGTCCTACCCATTGGAAAAAGGGATTTCAGCAGGACCTAACTTTTGGGAAACCTAAGGACTTTAACTGCTCTGATGTTCAATGCCCTAGCCCAGACCTGGCAGAGAATCTCAGCAAGCAGGAGACTCAGGCCAGGAGAGGAGACCGTCTTGTTGGAAGGGACCTTATTGTGGCAACCCTGCTCTGCTACTGTGAACAACCCAGAACACAGGATCTCGCCTATTTTTCTCTCTCAGTCCCCAGGGCCTGGTATGGTGTCTCACACTGTTGCCCAATGATAAAGGAGACAGTTAAGTGATTTGCCCAAGATCACACAGCCATCGGGAACGTGGAACTAAGAGTCCTGCTCTGTGTTGAGAATTCCAGGGAGAACCTACACAGGATGAGCCAGCACTCCCCCAGACATCTCTTAGGCTCCTTCTTGGGGTTCTCTGCCTGCGGAGGCCCAATCCATTCTGGGCAGCCACAGTGGGCGGCCTCACAGGGAGAATGGGGACTGGAGAGTCCAGAATGGCTGTGCTTGCCCACAGAGGTTTCGTGCCAGGGTCGCTGGACAAAGGGAAAAGGACTGGTTGGCTCACTACAGACCTCACCAGGGTCGTCAGTGTGTGTGAGGGTAGTGGGTGCAGCCTCTGATTTTGCCAACCCTCTGTAGCTGCGCCCCGCCCCCCCTGCCCTCACCCCTGCTGTGCTGGGGCAGGGGATTTGGTTAGGGGCCACTTTGCCCAGCATGCTTACTTCATCTCCTTTGATGCGTGGTTCCCAGGGCAGGGCAGGCCCGGGCACTAATTGTTCTTTATTAATAGAAGATGACATTGGAATCTCCAGCCACTCACCAAGGCCCTAATGCCTTAATAAGAGAGAGAGAGAGAGAGAGAGAGAGAGAGAGAGAGCACTCTTCATACACAGCTAGTGAGTTTTTCTAGAAAGAGGAAATCTCTCAGCCTGAATAAAGCCTAGAAGTGTGGAGATTTCTAGCCAAACGGCAGCATGCCTGACTTTTTGATTGTTTATTTAATCTAATTAGCTGAATTTGATTTCACCTTGGATCTTACTTTATGTTAGAAAAAATCCAAGGAGCTCTAAGTACAATAGAATTTAGGTTCTCTTACTTCTCCAAACAGAAACTGAGAGTACAAATTATTTTCTTAAAAAGAATGAAAATCTCCTCTGAGCCATACTGCTACAAGTTGAGAAAGTTGATGTTGTTTTGCTCCCAAAGAAAGGGTCGCTGAGGTTCCCTTAACCCGAAGAGTTTGTCTATTCCACCACTACTGACTATGCCCCTTAGTTAACATCCACTCCACCCTTTCTGGACTTTTTCCAGAGATACTAGTAAATAGGATATATGTTTTTAAAGATCAGGTGAACATAATCTAGAGGAACTGGTTTGAAGATACCAGAAATCAGCCTGCCCTTTAAAAAAGTGTTTATGAATCTAATGCCAGTTTGTTATAAAACTAGGGAAAGAAATTCTTCAGCAAATTAAAAACATGTTAAAATGTAGTAAAAAATGGATCCACAGTTTTACCTCATTATTTTTGCCTTCTTTGAATTTTATGTTGCCATCTCTGCTTAAATGTAACCATACCTCATAGAGGGTAATGTTGGTGTAAACCAAATATTATTTACACAGTGATATGTTTTCAAAAATGTACAAAAAGCATGTTTATGATTCAAGACTCTCAGAGAAGACATGAAACTTGGCAAAAGTCAGTTAGTGCCTGACATAAGATTATTTCTACTTTAGTTTATGCCTCTGTGTAAATAAATCAGACAGATATTTTAGAAAGACACGTGGAAAGTTTATCTGAAATGCTGGATTGAAATAAAAGCGTCTGGGGAGGGGGGTGAGAAGAAAAGTTAGTCTAGGATAGACAGCTACTATTGGGGTGATTTAGCACTCATTGAAAGAAAACTTTTGCCACTTTCAGAATCTCCTTTCCTTAAGTTCTTCTTCCCACCCAAACTTCTAAGACTCCTGGTCGTTAAATTAGCCTGGCACTGACCCCTAGTGGTCTTCTAGGGATCAGTTAATTCTCACATGGGTACACACCTTCAGAACAGAAACTCACTTTGGAATGAGTGACGGTCTCTCAAGTGACTGAAAAGAAAATATTTAGATCCTCTTACTAGCTTTATAATACTGGATGTTTATTAAATGTGGATATTTAAGACAGTTTTAAGAGAGTTATCATTTCATCTCATAATTCAGGGGAGGGGGAAAAACCCTATAGCTTTAGAAATAGGCGTTGGGGAAACACAATCATCTGCAAGCTTACATAATGCATTCATAATCAACCATAAATAATTTAGGATGTTGCACTGAGTTACTCTGTAGAAGAAATATATTTCTCTATTAAGTTGCATAATATGTGATAACATAGTCACAGGAAAATCATAGATGGTAATCTCTGTTTAATAAAAGACCCGTCAACCTATCTCCTTACACATTGGATTGTGTATTTTATGTGGAAACAAGGCCTGTAAATGCATTTAATGCACTAAAATGCTCTGTTGGATCTTTAATCAGCAATAATAGATATAGAGTGCATATTCAGGGAAGCAATTTCATGAAATATTACTATAATTATTTTTCATAAACCTAATTTTAAGAACTAATGATCATATAGTTAGGTTGTCCATTTCTAAGAAACATTACCTTGGGAGCAGACTGAAATGGCTAAGGTATTTTTTGAACATGAAATTAAGTCTTCTATCCCATTTGACTTGATGTATTGTACAGGAAAAGTTATATGTTACTCACAGATCACAGCAATGAAATCTTATTTGAAGAAGCCTCCAATGACTAACGTGTGCCTCTTTGACCATTTTGTTGTGGCCATATTTATAATCTGGTTGTGAAGTATGGCTCAGTTTTCTGGAGATAAGTACAGTTTTATAGTAGATCATAGAAATGCTGTTTCAACCATTTGAGGATATGAAAGTGCAATTCTGTAGAATATTTGAGCTTGGCATAGCCCCACTGGGCAGAAATAGGATAAAATGTAAAGTATACTTTCTCTGCTATCGCTGGGTGTATGTTATCTCTTCTGGTTGAGTTTAAAAAGCCTATATTCAACACCTGAATGTGTATGTCTGACTTGGATTCTAATTTTATTTGATTCAATTTTGCATTAATATTCACTTGTAATTTTACTGATGAAAAAGAGTTCAACATCTTGATTGAATGCTTCTTGAGGTCCTTGTCCTGTGCTTAACCCAGGGGGATCCAAAGGCGAACATGATAGAGTCTTTTTCCTCAATAAACTCACCTGTTCTTCTGCCAAGTATGCCCTCCTACTTATGTGTCTTATGGAAATACAAACAAAGGAGACATTGGTTCATGACTAGTCTTGTTATATTAGTAGAAATTTCTCGTTAGATGAGTTTTATATATGACTGACCTCTTGGTTGATGAATATAAAACTTCTGTGTTTATGTAGATATGCTGATTTGCTGAAATTTTTAAAACAATAATTCTAACCAGAGTATAGCAGGCAGGTAACATTTTATCAAGCAGAATGAAAGAGTTCATATTAAGAGATGCCTCATGTTGTTTAAGATTCAGGTTTCTTTGGTGACACAGTCAGGTTGATTTTTGATCTTCTATTATAATGCACTAAAATGTAGGAAGATCAGCTCTGAATATATACCAGATAACTATCTGAAGGAAGGGTTTAAAGGAAAAAAACAAAACAAAACTGCCATTCCCTTTAATTTGTGAAGTCGGCCGAATCAGTACATATTTAGCAAAATGTTTTTATTTTGTAGTTGTATTTCCTATGCAGAGCCAGTAGATTCTTGGAAATGACCTTTTAAATGTGCAGCTTTCCATCCTGGGGATGATAGCATTCTAACTGGTTTCAAAGACTGGGTTGTTTTGCCCTTGGTGCTGAGAAAGTCTTTGCAAGGGGAGAGAAAATGCCACCCTCTCTCTGCCAGGCCAGCCAGGGGCACAGCTCACATCCAGCTCACATACATCCAGAGCAACAGGGACTAAGATCTGAGCCTGGAAATAAGCACCGTCAGTGTGTCTCACCTGTGAGCTATGGGGAGCGCTTCAGGCATGAACTGAGCGAAGAGAGGTCTGGGCTCATTGTCTTTCAGAAATATTTTTAAAAATCACTCCAGGGGAAAGATATTTTCTTTCTGGTATATCCCTATGTTAACCAGCTGTAGCTAAAAACGCTCAAAAAATAGTATTCTTACGTTTACTAAGAAATCCACACATTATAAATGTATAACTTCTCCTCTTTTCCCAGCCACTTTCTAATTTTTTCCTGATTGAGAAAGGGCTATGAATATGAGAAAAGATTAAAAATTTGAACTGACTTATATTCTTCCTTAGCTGGTGAACTCTCAAAAACTTTCAGATGGAGAGAGATGAAATACTTGTTTCCTGTATTCCTCATGATAAAAAGCAATGCCTTAAGGTAGTATGTCTCATTCCAGAGATACAGACAAAATGTAGTCTTAAAAGATTGTGCAAGTGTAGGCGGTGGGAGCTGATATGCATAACCATATTAGGAAAGGATTTCTCCTTACTCTTGGAAGACTTGATCACGCCTTCCTCATTACTTACGGTTTGTTCATCGTCCCAATTTTTTCTAGCAACCATTAAGCAAGAGAGAGGGTTTAAATAATATTTTTCTATTGTATAAACTTTGGTTGTGTTCACAATAAAAGACTGGTTTGGCTCATTTGGGCAAGTGATTTCTTTCTTTTTGTCTAGATACTCCTCATATTTGGGTTGACAGCCTTTTCCCTGTTGCTTTATTATTTTAGCAGTATCATATAGCCTGCCACATTTCAGCTAATGCAGGGATTTCCACTGAGCCATTATTTGTTCACTGCTACTGCAACAGGTTGTAATGAGAACGAGGCAGACCACTTGGACCGGGACCAGCAGCCTTATCCACCCTCGCAGAAGACCAAACGCATGCGAACCTCCTTCAAGCACCACCAGCTCCGGACCATGAAATCCTACTTTGCCATCAACCACAACCCAGATGCCAAGGACCTCAAGCAGCTTGCCCAGAAAACAGGCCTGACCAAAAGAGTTTTGCAGGTAAGACACTTCCATCATTGACTGTGCATACATCTCCCTTCCCCTTGCCAGTAAAAATAGTTCTCTTCCCTGATTAGAGTGATGTGGATTTTCCTTTAGTGCTTATTAGTTTATCTTAGTGATCTCCCTAGAGGGTGTACTGAGACTTTGCAGGGGCTTCCTGGAAGGTGCTTAAACAGAGACTCCAGGGCTTTTTAAATACAGCCACATTCTCCCTACAGACGAGATAGGTCCCCCACAGCCAGCACAGCTTGTCCCACTGCTGTGCAAATGCGAGTGATGTTATTTGCACAAGCTGTGGCTCTAGAGACTTCTGTTCACATTAAGCTCAGTTTTCAGACCTACTGGCACTGTTGAACCTCGGCAACTCTTGGCGTCCTTACTTACATGCTATGGCCTTCCAAATTCAGGTGGACCCTTCCCCCCCACGCCCCACTCCCGAAAAGCCAATAGTATGGTTCATGTCTCAGCAACCAATCAGAGCAAGTGTTTTCCCGCCACAACAAACCTTAATTAAAAATAAAATACCGGGAGTTAGTTCTGCTGTCCAATAGCTTCCCTAAACTCATCATGGTACCAATATACAACTGAAGAAACTATAATGGGTTGCTGGGAGTCACCTGTGATCTTCTCCCACTTCTCGGTGACAGATATCAGGCATTTTTAATCCTGCTAAACAGTTCCAGGCTGTCTGGGGTCTGTGATCCCAGGAAAGATTTTCCTGTGTGAAGAATACTTAACGTGTGGCAGGCTCAGAATAGCATGGAGTCTGTTTCAGTGATGCGCATTTCACAAGAGTGCGCCTTCCTTTCCCACATTTTCCACGGCCCTGCTTCTCCCCCTTCTTAAAGGACAACAGTTCGGGAGTCAGGGTGCATACCCCCCCCACCCCCTTTGCCACTGTGCCTTCATTCCCATGGCGTGTCCACTAGAGCACCAGCGAACAAGTGGCGCTTGTAATGCTAAGGGGCGACACAAGTCCAGTTGAGGGAGAATACATCTGTCGTGTTACTTGACGAACTCGTTTGCAGAGAAAGGAGGAAAAAGCCCTTTTCTTCCCACGAAAAAGAAACACGTGTTTAAAAAGAACCCTCCACCCCCCCTCAAAGAAAGAGCGAGCGCCGCAGAAGGCGAGAGAGAGGGAAAGCCAACATCAAAACGAACTTCGGTAAAGACGTCCCTTGGGATTGGTTTGCAGGTCTGGTTCCAAAACGCGCGAGCCAAATTCAGAAGGAACCTTTTGCGGCAGGAGAACGGGGGCGTGGATAAGGCTGACGGCACGTCGCTTCCGGCCCCGCCCTCCGCGGACGGCGGCGCGCTCACTCCACCCGGCACCGCGACCACTTTAACAGACCTGACCAATCCCACTGTCCCCGTAGTGGCGGCCGTGACCTCTAGCTTGGACAGCCACGAAGCCGGGAGCCCCTCCCAAACTACCTTAACGAGCCTTTTCTAACGCTGGTTTTTAGGAAGCTCTTCCTCGTCTTCTTTTTGATTATCCCAATGATTTTATTTTATGATTTCAAGACTTTTTTTCCTTCTAACCCACAAGATATTGGGGGAATAAAAACGACAGCTTGGTGTGTAGCATCTGCAGCCACTTGGCAAATGAGTTTACAGTGTTGTCTCGTTTAAGGGAATATATTTTGTCTACAAAGTGTATTTGGATTTTTTCTTTCCTTTAATTAATTAGGTCTTTCAGTCGGTAAGGAGAGTTTTTGAATAATTTTAATAAGTGCCTCTTAAAATTGTATGTTACTTATTTCCAGACTCTCGAAGAAAAAAAAAATAAGAGTGGTATTATTATGGGCAAATTATCATATACACAGTTAAACAATTAGGGTAACAAGGAACCGATTAACTAAAGAGTTACTTTTTAAATATTGCAATTGTATGTGTGATTATGGAATTTTGAAAACTTAGCATTTTTAAAATTTTAAAACAAAAAGTGTTTTGAGTAGTTCTATTTCATATCTGCACTGTTAATTCAAATGAGGAATATGATTAAACAAAAGTATTAACTATAGCAATTTTAAATAGTAACAATTAATTAGGTGGGAAATCTATTCCAAGAATGTGACTTTCCTTCTCTTAGGGATGTACAACCCAAAAAACTTTTTATTTAGTTATTTGTTTTTCAACATTTGAAAAATATTTAAACTCCCTGTGTATTCATAAAAGTTCCACATAGATTTAGAATTCTATACTTTTAACTTCCTAAAGCTAAAAAACAATAGCTCTGAAACCATTCTTTTCAATTAAAAATTTTCAGGGAAAATGGAAATAAGCAAAATATAATTTTTTAAGAAGTCAAAAAATTGATATAATTTAATGAATAGCTCTATTAATTGGCTTCAGTTGTACCATGATATTGTATCTGGCATTCTATATGAATAATGTTGGGGGAAAAAACCTAGTAGACTAATACCAACAATGAGAATTCTTTGGTTTTGTTTTGCTCTGTTTTATTTTGGCACAGGCTGACTTATGTGTTGAAAAATAAAAATACTTTTTTGACATTAGAAATTTGAAGTTATTAGTCTTAAAGTAGATAAACTCAGAAGCCTTGTGGATGCTGATCTGAATATATTTCCTAGTTTACAGTAGCATTTTTTTCTTTTAATTTAAGCTAAAATCTTAATGGTCTGGGCAGTGGTGAATGTTCATCTATATGCTTCTGTTGTAGTTAAATATCAATTAGATTGTGGATTTCCTAAAAAAATAAGTAAAAAGAAGTCAAGATATATGTCTTGCTTTAGTGGATTGTTAAGAATAACTTTGCACATATTCTCCACTTTTTGGACCCCTTAAATCTCCTCTGGTGGTCTAAGTGGCTATTTAATAGATTTTAAAGGTGTCCTTCTGGCTGTATAAATGTGTGGTTACATATTGACAGTTCACTGCCCACATTAAAGTGCATTATTGTAACTTTTGCTCAGGGTCTTTAGAAAATTAGCACAGAAAGTAGCTTATTTTTTAAAAAAGATGACGGAAGATAAGTTAACACTGTAACAGAAGAAAGGTGTGATTGCCATTATATATTTAGCAAGTGTGGTTATCATCTTATATGGAGCTTAAATCTTGACTTTTCATATTTCTATTACATTTTGGGCATTTACCACTAACCAGACCAAACAACCTTGGTAAGGCTGAGATCTTATTAATACACTTTTACAGGTAAAATATTGACACTTATAAATTTTGTTCTTTGACAGAACAATATATGGTACTATAGATCTACTTTATTAAGTAGACTAATTATAACTCAGTTCTCCTATGTGCCTTATGATATAACTTGGAAGTAAGTTTGTGAAAAATCAGGATATATGTGTTGTTTGTTAAATTAACTGTTTTAAGCCCTTTTGACACCTCACTAGTTTTGTACTGTTTTACCTCTTATTTCTGAAACTCTTTTTATGGTGTATCCTGTTAGAGGGGACAAACATGTCATAGAAAGCAGTTGTGCACTCTTTCAAATATAGTTGATAAATTCAATAATCTTATATATTGAGCTTCGTGTTTATAGTACAGTAAGTGGTCTAGAAAAATTGTCCATGTTTCTTTGTTTATTGATAAATGCATTGTATAGAAACTATTTCCCCTAAATATTTATGGACCAAACAATTGTGATATATCCTATTAAATTTGTGTGAATAAACCATTTTGAATCTAAGGAGTTTTATTTCCCATCAGTTTTATTTAAGTTTTAACTGTACTAGTGTGTTTAAGTATCTATATGTAAAAGCTATTAAAACGGTAGTACAAATGTTTTTAAAATATGTAAACATACAAATAGTTTTTAGATTTCCAAACTTCTGATCCATATTAAATATACACATCGTTGCACATGCAGTGTAATTCAACCTAGAATTACCTTTAAATATATTTTCTTAATAAAAGTAATGCCCCATTGATTTGACTCAGTCCAATTTTTAGAATAAAAAAGATTATTAGCAGATAAAGTAATTGCATGAAAAGAAAACTTAAATATGATTAAGACTTAATGTTAGGTCTATTGAGCACAAATGGATATTTGTAAATCTAAATAGAAATTGCAGACCCCTAAAAGCCGAGTTGCTCTGTAGTTAATAAATTGTCACTATGATTTTTTTCAGGGAGAACAAATCTTGGGGCATTACAGCCAAACATCCCGACGTTTGAAAATTCCCTAAAGTATTAAAAGAAGGGGAAAAGTTTGATCGGAAATCCACTGCAGTGAAGACAAAGACACTATTAGGTTATGATAATCATACATTTAAAAAATTTATTGAGCCAAAAGAGAGAGAGAGAGAGAGAGAGAGAGAGAGAGAGAGAGAGAAAGAGAGAGAGAGAGAGAGAGAGAGAGAGGCTTAAATGTCATTTACTGAATGTTAACAAAACTTGTGTTCTTTATGGTGTCTAACACAAATGAAGGCTTAAAATTATGTGGTTTTAAACTAAATATAAACCAGAGCAACCTGGCAGTAATATGCCCACCCCATATTTGAAAACAATTATTATTGAAAAAAATTTCACACATTTGTCAAGCACAAATAGTTGTAAAATAAAGTCCAAAAACATTCATTTCACCTGCTTGCTAATGTGTATTAGTCCTGTTAATGGCATTTTACTAATTGTAAATTCAAAGAAAAGCTATAACTCATTTAAGAATATAGGAATTAAACCCCAGTAATTTTAGTATTATTGTTTATTCCTTTTAAAACAGAAATCTCTGCATGCACTTTTACATCTGTCACCTCTAGTGTACATCTCTGTATGATGACCTATCTTTGCTGTTTCTTGTATGATAAATAGCTTTCATTAATAAACATTTATTTGATGCAAACATAGTTAACTTTATGTTAAACACACACTGTTGAAATTAACTTTGAACACTGTCTTAAAGAGGCAGCACAGTACATTTACAACTTTGTTATTCTCATGAAAAAATCCAAATAATATAATAAGGTTAAATTCTGGTAATTTAGGATAAAATTACTTACTTGGTTTTTACCTTTTCATGACTTATTTTCATTTGTTATATTCAACTGACACATGTATTAACAATAAAAAAACTGCAAATTACAACAAAAATAAATCCTAGAATTAACTATTGTGTAAAATTTCAGTAACTTTTTTAGATTATTAGGATGAAATTTATAGATCTTCTGTGAGTTTACATGTTTGCTATGCAATGAACAAATTTATTAATGTATACAAATATATTCTGAACTATGAAAAGATTCCATCTTTGCATAGTTCTTTACATATGATTCTTTCAAACAAAGGAGCAAATGGAAAGACAAACAAATATTTAGGAATGAGGTTTTTATTGTTAAAGGGAATATTTGAAGAATGAAGAATGAATTTTTAACTATTCCTATTTAGCTGTATATCCAAAGCATATGTTAAACAAATTAACATATAAAATACTTTCCAGAAAATTTTTCATTATGATGAAATTTTTATTATATACAAATGAACCCTATGTAAATGATGTAACTTTTATGAATGACAGACATTAAATATTTCACTTACATGTATTCTCAGAATTTTGAATGTTTTCTTAAATGCTTTCACTTCCTGAGTATTAAAAAAGAAAAAAATTTTAAAAAGAGCAGCTTAACTAACAACAAAAAAAGCAATGCACCATGACAAGTAGACTATTTTGAGTGATCATGAAACATGTTGGTTTTGTCAGTAACTTGAATGTTTATGCCTCATTGAAACCACATCCATGACTATAGCAACTTAAATAGATTTTCCAATACATTTCCAGCCAGTTTATTCAAATTTTTGCCCTACAGCCTTGCCTTCTTTCCCTGTTCTGTCACCTATGGCAGTTTCATTTAGAAATATTTTGGAACCTCGCCTGGTTTTACAGACCTTTAAATATTTGTCTGGTATGTGAAATATGGGAAGAGACCAAAGAGGGAAAGAACATAACTGAAATTAGACATCTGAAAAAAATAATTCAAATTTGAAACAGGCACATTTTTAAAAGTAAAAGAAAGGAGCACTAATTATGTGAGTGGGAAGAGAAAAAGCATGTGATACAGAGTTGGAAGGTCTATTGCGCTGGCCTGTGATGGACGGCAGTCATTGAGTCTGGGCAACTGCACACTTACTGTTTGGCGAGGAATCGAAGAATGGGGACCTCTTATTGGGAGCAGGGCACTCAGTTTTCATAGCTTCTACCTCTCAGTTGCCTGGGTTAGTCTAACTTCTGGCAAACTGATCTTGGACAAAAAAGGCTTTACTGAGAGCATCTGTGAGCTTTGGTTGAAAGGCCATCTTAACGCTGACTTACATGGTGGGTAGGTTTTTGATACCTCAAATAAGGCTAAAATTCCATAGCAAAAAAACTCAAAGCAAACACTTTTAAAACCTTGCTGATTTTTTGTCACCTAAAAAGTAAACAGCTTCCTTTAACAAAATCCTCGTGGACTCTATTGTACGTTCTTTTGCAATAGCCTTTTTCTTTTGGAGCCTGAGTATTTCCTTTATTAGCCACATATAAACATCACCTCGTTTTCCATTGCAGCATGACTGTAAGGTGTATTGTGGTGGAAAATGCTAGAAATGGGAAGCTCTGGAATGGAAATTTAGAGTCATGTCATTCTAGGCTCTTAAAGAGTATTAGGGATAATACTGTTAGAAAAACATATGTAAACGCTATTTTGTATGGAATTTTGCTATTTAATTTTTAACTATGATATAAACAAGGCTAGCTTCACTTGTAGAGAGTTTGTGTACTATCTATGAAGATGCTTCGATGCATTTTACGTCTTGTAGTCTCCAGATTCCGGGGCAAAATAAGCACAGCAGGACTTAGTCCAAATTGAAGAAATGTCACTGAATTTTCTGTGAAACCATACGCATAGATGAACTTTGGATTGGCCTTTTAGATTTGTCTTCTATTTTTAGTAATTGGCAACTAACTCTGAATACTGTGATAAATAAAAATCCTCTAATGTACCACAGTTCTTATCTTTACGGCTAATGTCAAAAATGGAAAGCTTTTTTTTTAAAAGCTTTGCTGTTTATTTTAAATATTTTTATAATACTCTGCCCTTGCAACACTTTTTTGGAAGAATGTTGCAATTTACCTTATTTTCAAAATTAATTATCATTCCAAGTTAAAATATTATTTTAAATGTCCTCTAAGAAAAATTTCATTTTATGTTACCTGGTTCCATGGGGTGGAAGAAAAAGTTCAGAACTGTGCATGACTCATGAAAAAGTCAATAAATATGATGTAAGTAGTAATCTTATGGCCACAACTAAATTTCTTTTTAATTGTGTGGCAAAATAATTTTATCTAACATCACTCCCCGTTTACATTTCTCTGTGAATATTAATATAGTTAACCCTTCCTTATCATGTATTGCATCAATGAATTTCTCTTCCTTTGAATTATTATTTTTGCTTCTTTGCATTACATTTTCTCTTGTGCTGAAATGACAAAAAGCAGGCAAGAATAAAGATCCAGGTATTAGCCATATTTAGAAAGTTCCTGTGTGCATTTCTGTGTACTTTCCCCTCACATATTAGAATTGTCAGGAACATTTTTTCCTTTGGAATTTTCTGTTTACATCCTGCATGATCTTATAAATTAATCTGAAGAGTAACTGGATACCTTTTATGGTTATTTGAAAATAAAATTTGCTACAAATAAGACGCTCCAGTCTCTGTTGCCTAGTATTATGCATGAATATATCAATGTTTTTATACTTTCGTATTGAATCAGAAAATATGAACCTCAGAGGATACTTAAGTTGTTATTAATGACAAATATACAAAGATGAAGAAGTTCAATGATTTTACTTAATCATTCTCATTCTGTTTCTTTTCCAAAGCAGCAAAAATTGTGAAGGGCTTTAGATTTAAAATTCATGGGTTTCGACAGCTTGCATTACTTAAAATTAGATTTATTATTCAGTAAACTTTAATTCTATAGAATAAATGACCTTTATGAATTGCAACTTTTGAAAAGCACAGAGGTCATTAACAAGGGTATCTGCACAATGAACATTTGTATATCTAACCCTGAATTGTACCCCACATCTTTAAAATAAAATAAAAAAAGAGAAAAAAGCACAGAGGTATTTCAGGATTTCAAGCAGCTTAAGCTGTTTGAATTCTTTAAATGAGTTTTTCAGGAGAAAAATATAGTGAAAAATAATTTTAAATATAATATCTGAAGCACTTTATTTGATTGGCCTAGATGTTGAATTGGAATTTTAAAGAATTATAAAAACTTCTAAAATGTTATGATATAAATAAGTGGTGTTATTTTTCTATAATATAAATTGAATCAGCTTATTTTAGAAATACAATAACATAGTTTATTATTCGAGTGCAGACTCTGAGATCTCCTTCTGAATATTTTTATAATGAGATGTTTATATTTTTATATTTTCATGGTCTCTGATATAGATCCCTAGTCAGTTTTCTTCTTAAATTCAACATCAGGAGCCCATGTGTATGTGTGCTGTATATTATCTTCCTAACACCCATAGAAAAAATAATAAACAAACAAATATCTGAGTCAAGGTCTCATTCTGTTGCCCAGGCTGGAGTGCAGTGACATGCATGATCATAGCTCATAGCAGCCTCAACCTCCTGGGCCCCAATCCTTTCACCTCAGTTTCCCAAGTAGCTGGAACTACAACCATGTCTGGGTGCTTTTTTGAGTTTTTGTAAAGACAAAATATTGTTATGTTGTCCAGGCTGGTCTTGAACTCTTGGGCTCAAGTAATCCTCCTGCCTCAGTCTCCTGGTGTGCTGGGATCACAGGCGTGAGCCACTGTGCCTGGCCACGATATATATTTCTTGGAAAGAAGGCTCATCTCTTCGAAAACCACTTTTTAATGAAAAGCAAAACCAAAAGGTAAAATAATGGTGCTCTTTCTTCCACTGAGTTGTTCTAATGGCCCTATTTTTTGTTAGCCTGACAGGACGTGATACTCCTCAAAGCTTCTCCACTAAGTCAATAGTAATCTTTCTAGGTTCTATGTAGTTTACTCTCTTCACTGAGGTTTGCCATAACTCTGCTTTTTACTGGAATTAGGTTGCTGTTTTGAACTTTTCTGTCCAACATGGTTTAACTAATGCTTATATTTCAATATAAACAACCACAACAAAAAGGGCAATTTTTGTTGGAATAATTTAATTTACTTCATTTATTAAAAGAGACAGTAGAAACAAAAGAGTCTTTCATAATTTTCAAAGAGAATATTTTGGTTTAAATTACACATTATTAGTCTATTAAGTTGACTGAACTTCAATGAGTTCATTAGTCAACATGAAGAATAAATTTACCAATCTATCCATATTTATGTACACATGAGTATCCACTATGGCGTGCTAACTTGTGAACACTACCCAATAGATAGTTAGATTCTGAGGTTTACCAAGAGACATGCTACCACATATGCAACTTCACTAGCCTAATTACCTCAGTATGAAGTGCTGGATTATGAAGCATTTGGTATCAACATTGTTTTCTGTTTTTCTAGAGTGCCTTGAATTGAAATGTATCACCAATAAAAGTGCTCATCATAGACTTTGTTTTTGTTTTGACTCAAATATGTGAATAAACATATTCACATATGAGCTCTGTGTGCTGGAAAAAGTCTTGCCAGATTGTATGGTACAAATCCCTTTTTTTTTTTTTTTCCAGTTGGACAAAAAAGCACCCGGACAGATGTGTATTGTCTAGTTCAGAGACAATTGTGGGTCTTCCTCAGAAAAGTATGAATATAAAGAGTTTCCATTTAGTCCCTGTACATTTACACTTTTTTTTGTTTTTGATTTGTTTTGTTTTGGTTTTGAGTGGGAGTCTCACTCTGCCGCCAAGGCTGGAGTGCAGGGGCATGATCACGGCTACCACAACCTTAACCCACTGGGCTCAGGGGATCTTTCTGCCTCAGCCTTCCAAGTAGCTGGAACTACAGATGTGCGCCACCATGCTTAGCTAATTTTAAAAAAATTATTATTTAATGTAGAAACAAGGTCTTGCCAAGTTGCCCAGGCTAGTCTCAAACCCCTGGGCTCAGGCAATCCTCTCGCCTCCACCTCCCAAAGTGCTGGGATTATAGGCATGAGCCACTGTACCCAGTTTACACCATTTTTTTTTAAAAAAAACAAAAACAAAACACCCTTGCTGAAACAGTGTCATTGCAGCACTATTACAATACTAACATCTCTTATTTGTTGCTTCTGGATTGTTAGTGCAAGTTGTATTAAATTTAGAAAGATTATAATTATTATAAAACACTGATGGGTATTACTTCATAGAACTTTCTATAAATGTTTACAGCTTCTACTCATACATCGGTAGCTCACTGTCATTCTTCCTATATTCCCTTCCAACATTCTTCTACTCCCATTACACTGTTGAAGCCACTTTCCTTAAAGCTAGCAACGATGTTTCCCCCACCCAAATCATGGCATTTTCCCTGTCTTTATTCACATTTGCTTTTGTGCCAGATGTTACACCCCTTATTACTTGCTTCTCTCCAAAACTATTTCCCCGCAGGCCACGCACCTGCTGAGCCTCCCCGGGGTCCTGCTGACTCAGAGCCAGCACGTCCGGTCCAGTTCCAGCTCCAGGGTCTCCTCTTGCACACGCTTGTTTCCCCGGAAACACCTTTCTTAAAGGCTCAACTTTTTAGTGATGACTCCAAAAATATTTCTTGGGATATTTCCATCTGACTCTTCTGCTGCAGGACAGCATAAATAAAATTGAACATCTTTTTTCTCTTCAGCAAACTTCTGAACATTTTTTCTTTCTCATCTTTGTTAATGACATTACTGAAGTTTCTCTCAGTCACCCAGACTGGAAGTCATTGATTTCTTTATCACCTTCTTCTTCTCTCTCTCTTTTTAAAAGTTGTCTTTTGTCATTCTGTTTCTATAGGAAGTCATATGAGTTGTTTCATATATTGTGTTGCTTCACTTATCCCTGCTCTCTGCTCCTTCATAAGAATAGGACCAATAATAAGAAATTTTTAAAAGATTATATTGAAACCTCTATGAAATAACTTTTTATTAATCGTATGCTCTAGAATCCTATGATCAAGAAGATAGTGAACATTCTTTGTGAGGATTTAAAAAAAGTCTAGTTGTCACTTATTTGGAGGAGCTGGAGGAGAGCTTTCTCAGTCCATGTATAATTGGAATAGAATATGCAGGTGTGTCGCTGAGTGGCCAGGACACGTTCTGAGAAATACATGGTTAGGCAATTTCATCATTGTGCCAACATCATAGAGTGGAATTATGCAAACCTAGATGGTATGGCCTACTATGCACCTAGGTTGTATGTAGCCCGTGGCTCCTAGGCTACAAACCTGTACAGCATGTGACTGTACTGAATCCTATAGGCAATTGCAACTCAGTGGTAAGTATTTGTGATTCTAAACATATCTAAATACAGAAGGCAAGGTAAAGATATTGTAATTTTATGGAGCCACTGCCACATATGCAATCTGTTGTTGACCAAAACATCATTGTGCAGTGTATGACTGTATTTCATTTACTTGATACTATTTTAAATATTAATTTCATATTAAAACACACAGGGATGTGCAACATAAGAAAATAAAGGTGTTTCCTGAATTGTGAAGATAAAATCTACTACTTTAAAGAAAGTTGTGGTTTGCAGGTGGGTGGATCTCCTGGGATCGTGCCTCCGGTTCTCTGGAGCACTTTGGTGGAGGAGTGTGAGAAGTACTGAAGTAATGGAAGAGAAGCAAGTTTCTTTCTGGTTCCAACCACATGATGGATGTGTGAAGGACCAGAAGAACCGTGGTCTTTGGACAGACAAACAGACCAGGGTTCAGATTGTACCTCTTCCGCCGAGATTCTAGTCCAGGCATCACTTGTTCACATTCCTCATGCTGTAATCACATCTTTGTGGAACCCTTTATGTCTGATTTTTCTTTTTCTGAGTTGAAGTCTCACTCTGTCGCCCAGGCTGGAGTGCAGTGGCACACTCACAGCCATTGCAGCCTCGACCTGCTGGGCTCAGGTGATCCTTCTGTCTCAGAGATGAGGTCTCACCAAGTTGCCCAGACTGGTCTTGAACCCGTGGGCTCAGGCAATCCTCTCACTTCAGCCTCCCAAAGTGCTGGGATTATAAGCGTGGGTTACCACGCCTGGCCTATGTCTAATTTTTCTTTGCTGAAATCATTACAAGAGTCATTTTTCTAAATAATCATCTTTCAAATACAGTTTCTTTCTCAGAAACTTTAATAGATTCCCTTTGTGGTTATAATGAAATATAAACTCCTCTCTGAGACAAAGTTCTTCATAATATGACCTTGTTTTATTTTTCCAATTTATTTTTTACTCCTTCCCAACTTCAGTCCCCCATTGTCCACAACCCATGTTGTGTTAATTCTCACTGTCATGTTTTTGCATACGATATATTCTCTAATTATAAAACACTTGTCGTTACTTATCTACCTAAATCTTACAAATTATTTTTTCTCCATTACTTATTGCATGCATAATACTATTAAACAAAACTTCTTTGAAAATATAAAAGCACCTGCAATCTACAAAGTATCATATATCATTCATGTAAATTATTATTGTTTTGAGTTGGAGTCTCACTCCGTCACCCAGACCAGAGTGCAGTGGCACGCTCCCAGCCACTGCAGCCTCGACCCGCTGGGCTCCAGCGATCCTTCTGCCTCAGCCTTCCAAGTAGCTGGAATTACAGGCGCACAATACTGCGCCCGGCTAGTTTTTTATTTATTTATTGTAGAGATGAGGTCTGGCCAAGTTGCCCAGGCTGGTCCGAACCCACAGGCTCAGGCAAACCACTGGTCTCAGCTTCCCAAAGTGCTGGGACTACAGGCTGAGCCACCAAGCCTGGCCTTCTTTTCTAGACCTTGAATTTTTTACAAAATTATAATAATTTTGTTAAAACGTATAGGTTTTCAATTGGGACATGGTAAATACTCAATAAATTGAATCTCATTTACATTATTCTAACTGTATCTCCACGAAAGTTGTCTTCAATGCTTCCTTTATGACCACCCCATAATGGTCAGCATAGGTCCCATACACCTGATTGAATGGTATTAGGCCTTTATTTTACACATATCACAGGTCTAATTATTTCCAATGTCTCCTCCAAATATTATACATTTTTTTGAGAAAAGGGATGGCATCTTATACTTCCATTGTATTTTTAAAGGTGTGACGAAAAGAGTAATTTTTCAATAAGCAATTTAAAAAATTGAGTTGTGAAGCAGTAACCCTTTCATAGATAAGTGAACAGAGCAGGTTTAAGAAGACATTTTGACTAGAACTCTGGGGGAAAGAGAAGCTTTCATTATGAAGAACTGCTGGCTGGCACTTACCATTCTTTATAATATAGGTCAGGGGAAAGACAACTAATATGGACCCAGCAGGACTTGTTCAAATCTTACTTTCCCTTTTTGAGACTGATAAGTGCATTGTGAGGTTAGCCTCTTGAGAATGGAAGTAAAAGCGCTAACCATTTTTATCCTACTTTGTAACACATAACACCCATCATTATTACGAATTTCAGATATGGAGAACATTGCAGGGACCAGACCTGGTTCCTTGACTGGAAAGGGCAGGATCTCCTTACCCTAAATCTTTTGGTTGTGTTACTGTAGTCGTTCTTTTCATTTTGTAGGAACACTTAACCACTATAGAATTTTTAGAGGCACACTTGAAAGGAATTGAAAGACTCTAAGGAGCATTAAACAAGTCACAAATGATGATGACACAGTTGCTACTACAGAATCATAATTCCTTACACTAATGCCAAAGGCATTTCGTTTTTGTGCTGTTCACTTATCTGTTCTTTAGTTCTGAGTCTTGGTTTGAGTAAAATTGTGTACTACCCTAAGCTTTCTTACATATTCAGAAGGCAAAACCTCACATTTCAGTAAGCATAAATATTTTTTTCAGTGCCAGATTAGTGTTAAACTGCATTTTCTTCTCTTGTTGGCATCAAGTGTATCTGGCTGAACACAATCAACAGCATTACCTAATCAGTACACAAACTCATAGCAAAAAGAAATTTTACACATTGATCAAAACATGGCATCACTTTTTAAAGGGGTTGTTTGTTTTTTTTCCTTTCGGGGCATTTGAGTTCCTTGTAGATCTGGGAATACTGGCTGACCACATGCAGAAGATTGAAACAGGACCCCTACCTATCACCATACACAAAAATTAACTCTAAATGAATCAAAGACCTAAACATAAAACCTCAAACTATAAGAGTCTTAGAAAATGCAGGAGACAGCCTTTTGGAATTGGAACTGGCAACCAATTCCTATTCAGAACCCTAAAGGCCAGTACCTTAAGAAATAAGATAGACAAGTGGGACCTCATCATACTAACAAGCTTCTGCAAAGCAAAATAAACCATCAAGAGAGCAGGGAGGCAGCCCAAAGAATGGGAAAAAATATTTGCCAGCTGTATATCTGACAAAGACCTAACATCTAGGATCTATAAGGAACACAATGGAATATTATACACAATGGAAAATTATGCAGTCATAAAGAAGGACAAATATTATGCAGCCATAAAGAAGGACAAATATATGGACTTCGCAGCAACTTGGATGGATTTGGAGTCGATCATACTCAGTCATCTATCCCAGAAACAAAGAACAGAGTACCATATGTTCTCACTCACAACCGGACCTTGAACAATTATAACACTATAGGAAAGCATTTGGCAGTAATGGGAAACTGTGAGGGGAGGGGTATGGGATTGGCAGTTGAGAGAAACTGCTAGGGGAGGGAGGGGCGTGCCTCATCAACAAGGGTAGCTGCATAATCAATGTTTGTATACCTAACCCTGAATTGTACCCCACCTCTTTATAATTTAAAAAAACAAAAAGCAAAACGACAACAACAAAAACATGGCATCAATCCTTTGAGATGTTCACAGCACAGTTGTGAGGTGTCCACAGTGGTTCCATGACTGCATCCTCCTGGCGAAAATCAGTGTTTGGGAAGGTGCATGCTGTTTTCTCCTTGAAAGCCTGTGGCTCACTGGTGTTTATGAATCCTATAATTTTTCAAGGATGGTTGTTGATTTTTTATTTTTCACATTAGAGAATGGGTATTAATTTCCTTTATCAAACTGGTGCTATTAAGTCCTTAGTAAGTATGAACTATTGAAGAGGCATGATGAACAATAATTGACCACCTCAATGTTAATAAAATAAATATGACCTTTACATAAATATATGTATATGTTACTAGCAGTGAGAATTTAAAGACATTGAAATAGGAGCCTCTGAAGTTTTTTTTTTTTTTGAGACTGGTGAACATTTAAGGTACGGTCAAGTTTGCAGATGGGAATATTTTAGATTGATTATTTTCAAATTCGTCTTTTAAGCAACAAATATTGCTCATTCAACTTTTTCACAGAACTGATTTTATAAGATAGGTAAGGCTGGGCATGATAGCTCACACCTGTAATCCCAGCTCTTTGGGAGGCCAAGGCAGGAGGATTGCTTGAGCCCAGGAGTTCAAAACCAGCCGGGGCAGCATAGCAAGACCTCATCTCTAAAAAAAAAAAAATTTTTAAATTAACCTGTATGATGACCACTTGTATACCTAATTCTGAATTGTACCCCACATCTTTAAAATAAAAAAAAAAATTTAAAAATTAGCCTGGCATGGTGGTACACACCTGTCGTCCTAGCTACTCAGGACGCTAAAGCAGAATAAGGACTCAGGAGGTCGAGGATGCTGTGAGCTGTGATTGTGCCACTGCACTCTAGCCTGAACGTCAGGGTGAGATTCTGACTCAAAAAAAAAAAGGTGAGAAAGTCCATTCTGGTGGAGAGAAAAGGGCCTAGGGAAAAGAAAGCTGTGGTTCCACCATTTTGTCTCCAACTCATTGCACAGCAGCCTCTGATCCTTGCCAGAAAGTCTGGGGGCTTCTGGATACACACTTTGAAAGCCAAAATTTTGGATTCAGTCCTAAGATCCTGTTAAAGACTTTGGTAAAATGTATGGAGGAACAAAAGTGATACCCTCGTGGCAGCCATTTAGATGGGGAAAATGTAAACATGCCAAAATAAGGCAGTAACTTTGAATGGATCACCTGAACGGTGTTGGCCTTGTTTTCATCATCTGTAGAAACAGAGGCTGCCCTCAATTAGTGTTTCCAAAACATACTTGATCTGAAGGTTCATCGAAGGGCTTGTTGGAAAAAAAAAAGTGTTCTGGCCCTACCCCTTTTCCGTGTAAGAGGCCTGGAATCTGTTTTCTTATATTTGTGCCCCAAGTGATCAGGCAAGTTGGGGAAACATCAGTTTAGATGCTCTTTACTTCCAGCAATAACATTTTTATGATTCCATTTGGTTCCCCTATTTCTTCCCTCACTTCCATGACAGGAAAGCTACTTCATATTGATAAGGGTAAAGCAACTCCAAAAAGCAGGAATTTAAACATAATTGACAGTTATATAAAAGTGTTTCACTCTCAGCAAACTTTCCCAAACAGCTGTCTGGAATCTTTTAGAAGGTAGCAAAAACTGGTGTGTACATTAGAAGATAGTGGTTGATGTTCAGCAAGGTATTAAAGTTTTTCAGGGCCGGGCTTGGTGGCTCAGCCTGTAATCCAAGCACTTTGGGAGGCCGAGGCGAGTGGATTGACTGAGCCCGTGGGTTCGACACCCACCTGGGCAACTTGACGAGACCTTGTCTCTACAACAAATCAAAAATTAGCCGGGCATGGTAGCGCATGCCTGTAGTTCCAGCTACTTGGAAGGCTGAGGCGGAAGGATCGCTGGAGCCCGGCAGGCTGAGGCTGTGGTGGCTAGGAGCGTGCCACTGTACTCCAGCCTGGGCGACAGAGTGAGACTCCAACTCAAAAAACAAAAATAAAATAAAATAAAAATAAAGTGTTTCAGGATATTTTAAAAGGTGAAATGTATTCTGAATAATAACATACACTTCTCTGCATCTCTCCAGACCTTGTCATCCTGGGGGTACAGAGGGCATCACCAACTTCCAATACCCAACTTCTACCATTCTATTACACCCCCTACTAGAAACATCTGGAAGTCTGCCGGGAGTATTTCAGATGTACTTATGTATCTGTCGGGTGCGTAATAGAAGGTGGTCTCATGTTCTCCCTTTCAGCTGTGATTTCCCTCAAATGCCTTCCACTTTCCTCTGGATGTCTTGTCTTCTCCTTGAGAATGAACCATATGTGTCAAATGTGCTAGTAACTAAATGTCCTCAAGGAAGGAGAATGACCTCCCCCAACTCACTCTTCTACTTTTCAAGTCACCTGGGATTTGAGCAGTACTATAGGAAGCCCCGTGTCCCAAAGCCCTTCTTCAATTTCTTGTGGCCTCTCCTGCCCTCAGAACTTGATACCAACCCAGAAGACTGTGTAGGGGAAAGATACCATTTCAATTCTACCTCACCCCCAGGCATCTGTGCACAATCGTCCTCCTTCCTTCGGCCCCAAATAGAAGAGCCCAGACAACGAACTCCCGCAAATCCACTCATCTCAGACCTGTCCATTTTGCCAGACATGATTTGACATATTTTAAACTCAATCTGGGCTCAAGGTGGGAGAGTCAATATATATATAGTTATGTAGATTGGTGACTGATTTGAAAAACCAATTCCAGGGAGTACCAGTTAATGAATTCATATACCCTGTGGGAGGTATCTAGGGGCTTATTCAAGGACTTTGTTCTTTTCAACATTTTTATTAGTGAATTAGTTTGAGGACAGAGCTGTCAAGCTAATCACTTTTGCAGATGGCACAGAGCTGGGAGGGACAGAAAATACAGTGGATGGCAAAATTGGAATTGAAAAGATACCAAGAGATTGGAATGCTGAGCTGAACCTAAGAAATAAAATTTTGTAGGAAGATGTAAAGTTACATGTAGGTTCTGAGCTCCACCTGCATAAATGGGAATTATGGTTGTGGTTTTTAATTTTATTCTACCATGGAATATTTTCAGCAAATAAAATCTTACCAGAATTCTCACACGTAAGAAAAATTTGCTCTGGTTGAAGTGGGAGTGGAGGCATTGGGAACCTCCTCCTTATCTTCTCTATATCCCCCAAGGATGTTCTGTGAAACAGTTTGGAAATTCTCGGGTTCTGAGGTGGTGGAGAGTGAGTGTGAAGAGAAAGATTTGGCAGAATCTGGCTAAGCAGCAGCATATGAGAACAAAATCAGATCAATTTTAGTTCCAGGTAAATTCAGCATGAGCCAAGAGTGTGATATGGTTGTTCCTTTGAACAAGGTGATTTTATTTAGGTTGAGGTAGCAAACATAAAGTTGTAAGCCTAGGAAATAAGTCTCTGCAGGGCAAAGCACACAAGGATGTTATGTTTTTGTCTGGAAGCTATAATTTTCCATCTTGCTTTTTCATTAACATTTTATCATTATATTATAAGCATTTTCCACAATGTTAATAATTATTATTTATAATGGCTGCATACTATGTCATCATGTAGGTGTACCATTAATTAATTAATTCATCTATTTATTTTTTGAGTCTGCATCTCACTCTGTTGCCCAGGCTGCAGTGCAGTGGCATAGTCATGACTCATTGCAGCCTCAACTTCCTGGGTTCAGGCAATCCTTCTGCCTTGACCTCCCAAGTAGCTGGGACTGGAATTGTACATCACCATGCCTGACTCATTGTTTTGATTTTTTTGTAGAGACGAAGCCTTGCTATGTTGCCTAGCCTGGTCTCAAACTCCTGAGCTCAAGCAATTCTCCCCCTTTGGTCTCCCAAAGTGCTGGGATTACAGGTTTGAGTCCCTGCGCCTGGCCTACCATAATTTATATAATGGTTTTCCCACTATTGGAAGATAGTCTGGGTTGCCATGTATGGCTGCACAGTTTGTACATTGCACAAGTCCACAGGCTGCTATTTTTCAGATCTCTAAGATGTTTTCTTTTTAAGATTAGAAATACACCAATAGATATGACTGGAAAATGATAGGAATATATATATATTTTAAAGACATTCGTTCCCCTAGTATTTAAAGAATTCTAGTAACACTAGAGTATTATGTTTTCTCATTGGTCTGTATGTTAAGAATACCTGAGGCAGCAAAAATACTCCATACAATTAAGAATACTCTAGTATTCTTTCTACAACCCACAAATGAGACGAATTCTGAGTATGACTCTCCCAGATAAGCAGGATGACTTCAAGTTTATCATGCAATTCAGCTCTGGCCTTGGTCAGTACTCTTTCCTCATCTTAAAAACAGGTAATTTAAGTGGTATGATCTCAATATTCCTTCCAACTTTAATGTTTCACAATTCTATTATAATTTCCAGTCAGTGAAAAACATATTTTGCAGAGTTGGAGGTGATAATACCCAGCACATAATCTTATAATTGAATCCATTCATCCCATGTTGGAGTCACTCAAGCTACTTTTGGAGACGCTAAAGCAATGGTTCTCAAAGTGTGACCTTGAGATCTCTGGGAATTTCCAAGAGACTTGCGGGGCTTCCATAAGGATACACTTATTTGTATGATAATGATAAGATGTTATTTGCCATTTTTACTCTTATTTTCTCATGAGGATTCAGAGTATATGAAGTTGATTGTTATGTTTCCAGATTCCATATTGCAACTAATCTTTAAGAAACTATCATTGTCAAGTTTTGAAGCAGTGTCAAAGACGACTATTCACAATTTTCTGAAAGGCTATTAAAATATTCCTCTCTTTTCCAATTAAATATTCTTTTTTTCCTGAGTTGGATTCTCATTCTGTCACCCAGGCTGGAGTGCAGTGGCATGTTCGTAGCCCAAGTCCCCGTATTCACTTGCAGCCTCCACCTACGGGGCTCAAGTGATCCTTCTGCCTCAGCCCCTCAAGCAGCTGGAACAACAGGTGTGTGCCACCACAACTGGCTAGTTTTTTGATTTATTGTATGTAGAGACAAGATCTCACCAAGTTGGCCAGGCTCGTCTCAAATCCCTGGACTCAGGCAATCCTCTCGCCTCTGCCTCCCAAAGTGCTGGGATTACAGGTGTGAGCCACCATGTCTGGCCTCAGTTACACATTCTTATGAAGCTAGTTTTCCTTAATTTCAACCAAAATGTGGTATTACAAAGATTGAAAGCAGAACCAGATTTCAGTCACTTTTAATCTTGAATACAATAAATATTGATATAAATAACCTGCAGAACAAAGATCAGTAAAATATTAAGAATGTAAAGAGATCCTGAGACCAAAAAGTTTGAGAATGGGTGTTCTTTTTGTTGTTGTTGTTGAGTCAGAGTTCTCTGTTGCCCAGGCTGGAGTACATGCAGAGCCTCCACCTCCTGACCTCGAGCAATCCTCCAGCCTCGGCCTCCCAAAGTGCTGTGATTACAGGCGTAGTCACTGCACCCAGCCGGGGAACAGGTGTCATAAAAAGTTACCAAAATAGCCCCACTTCCTTTTCAAGCAGGTTATTTACTACTGCTGCTCTCCTGAACTTCCCTACCTTTCTGTCCTAATTTGCTTATGTGAGGATCCATCAGGAAGAGCCACCAGTAATTTGAAAAGTGATATCCTGTAATACTCTTTGCATTCTCGTATTTTGATTTATTTGGTGCTATGACATGATTTCCTCTCATAGAACTCTCTGTCTGAGTTTTGTGTTAATTAAGGGCATTCTTCAGGGAATCTACACAAGAATAAAATGCTAGAACAATAGTTAGATCTCAAGGAGATGAAAATGCAATGTAGGGGGTGGGGAAGAGGACTGGAAGCTGAGATGATGGTGGTGGGCAGTATGGGAGGTTCAAGATTCAAAAAAAAAAGAGACTGTATCCACTACCCTTTTGTGCTCTCCAAATGAGGATGCAGGAAGGACAAATGTCAGAGTCACTGTGGCTTGAGGGATCTCACGGGAAAGGAGAATGAAGCGTTTCTTAAATGGCCTCATGCTGTACAGTTATTATTGCTGAGAAGGAGCCAGGAAGTGTCCAGACTACCACATGATCCAAAAGGGGAAGGACCCAGAAATGTACAAAGAACCCTGTGAGGGCTGTGGCAGAGCTTGGAAGCTGGAAGGTGAATGCTGGATGTGCCCAAGTCCCCGTGTTCACTTGGAAAGAACTTGTTAGTTAGATTCTTTTTCTCTCTCTTTTTCTCAAAAATAAGTCTTTGTTTGGCTATTCACAATGCAAGAATCAGAAGAGAAGGGGAGGGACAGTAGGACAGAGTATACACAAAATTAGAATTTCTGTACTTTTATGTAAATTCCTAATACATTTTCAGATGATTCCTGGCATTTGGAGCTCCCCATCCCTAACCATCTTCCCCTTTAAATACTTTTAAAGGCCATAGCTCGGCTCTTACCAAATTCAGAGTGAAGACACATGTCACCTGGGTGAGACAGACAGCGGCTGGTTTCAACATATGCAAGAGAGCATTGAAAGGGACACAGTGGCTTTTATCAATGCCACGGGCAGAACTCAGGCCCTTTCATTCCCAATCAGGTCACCAGTAATGAGATCCTGGAACCTATCCCCAGGGTCAGCCCCTGATGTTACCGTCAAGCTCACTGCAATTTGGGCTCATCAGATGGAACATTTGAAGAGGGGAGGTGACAGCCAAAATCCTAAGCAAATGCTGGAATGGTTGCATGAAGGCTGCCTTCAAGCAAGGTTACAAGTAGTCTAAGGTTACTAAGATATGCAATCATATATGAAATGGTCTAGCAATGATTATTTTCATACATGAATTCTAAGGAACTAAGTAAAATATTTAGAGACTAGAATTCATTCATCTCTCATCATTCATTTACTCATTTATACAGTTTTGCTATACTCCAAGTCCTCTCACTCCACCTTTTCATCACATTTGAATGACAACAATTTCAACTTGGCTGAGCCTAACCATGCACTTTTTCCATGACCACAGTTAAACAACCAGGCCCTGCTAGAGAAATTTGTACCATAGGTCAGATGGGTATTGTGATAAGTTCACAACATTCACCTCAATCTGTTACCCTTTGCAGTAACTCTACAGATTTGATCCACTCCTCTCAAACCTCTAACACTATCTTCTCCACGACACCAGCCAACCCTACATCTCATCCTTTCTAAGCAGATGACCTGGCTTTTTTCCTGGGAAGTAGAATTCATTAAATAAGAACCATATCAGTTTTCTACTAAAACAAACCAACCTAGCCATGTCAAGATTCCGCTTCTCTCCCCCCCATTACAGGCCACATGAAGAAGATTGAAACAGGAGCCCTACCTATCGCCATACACAAAAATTAACTCTAAATGGATCAGAGACCTAAACATAAAACCTCAAACTATAAGAACCTTAGAAAATACAGGAGACATTCTTATGGAAATTGGAACTGGCAACCAATTCCTGACCAAAACCCTAAGTTCCTAGCCATAAGAGATAAGTGGGACCTCATCAAACTGACAACCTTCTTCAAAGCCAAAGAAACCATCAAGAGAGCAGGGAGACAGTCCACAGACTGGGAAAAAGTATTTGCCAATTCTATGTCTGACAAAGGTCTAACATCTAGGATCTACAAGGAACTCAAATGTGCTGAAAAGAAAAAACAGCCCCATTACAAAGTGGGCAAAAGATATGAATAGAGAGTTCTCAAAAGAAGACATATGAACAGCCAACAGATACATGAAAAAATGTTCAGCCTCACTAGTCATCAAGGAGATACAAATTAAAACTACACTGAGATACCATCTAACTTCAATCAGGATGGCCATCATCAATAACTCAACAAATAACAGATGCTGGAGAGGATGTGGCAAAAAAGGACCACTTCTATACTGTTGGTGGAAGTGTAAACTAGTATAGCCTCTATGGAAATCAGTGTGGCGATTCTTAAAAGTTCTAAAGATTGACCTTCCATATGACCCCATGATCCCCCTACTGGGAATATACCCTGAAGAACTAAAATCACTCTGTAAAAAAGATACCTGCACACATATATTTATCGCAGTCTTGTTCATAATAGCAAGAACATTGAACCAACCATGCTGCCCACCAAAAGAAGACTGGATAAAGAAAATGTGGTACATACACACAATGGAATATTACACAGCCATAAAGAAGAACAAAATTATGAACTTAGCAGCAACCTGGATGGAATTAGAGTTTATACTGAGTAACCTTTCACAGAAACAGAGAACTGAGTATCACATGTTCTCATTCATAAGTGGACCATGAACAACTACTGTAATACCATAAGAAAAGGATTGACAGTAGTGGGAAACTTGCAGGGGGTAGGGGAGGCAGGGAGGTGGGAGTGACAGTAGTCAAAATCTGCCTGGGGGGGCACACCTCACCAACAATATTTGTGTACCCAACCCTGAATTGTACCCCACAATTTCAAAATAAAAATATTTAAAAGTTAAAAAAAAAAAATCCTTCCAGCTAAACTTGGCTCAGTAATGCATACCTATAATCTCAGCTATACAGGAAGATTGCTTGAGCCTAGGAATTCAAGTCCAGACTGAGCAACATAGTGAGACTTCCATCTCAAAATTTTTCAAAAATATTCTTCCATCTGTAGATCCACTTTCTTTTGCCTTTTTGAGCGCCATACACAACAATTCATTCATCTTTTGTCTTATATGTCAGCTGATTTCCTGATTGTCCCTAACCACTTCCAATCCAGTGTTTGTTATTTTAGAGAAAGGCCCCATTATTGTCTATTATGCAAGCCAGAAACTCTGCAGCCATCCTTGACTCTTAGTTTTATCTCTAATATTCAATTTGCCATCATATTCTGTCAATGTTTACCTCTTAAATATGTTTTAAAATCCATCTCCCAGCTTTGCCTCTTATGTGGTCTATGCTAGCGTCTTTTCTTTTTTGGAGTACAGCAAAAGTTTGTAACTTGTCCTGCTACAGTCCCCACGACTCTCTGAATTTTTCTACATTGTGTGATCTATTTGAAACATAACTCTAATGTCACCACCCCAATCCCCTAAAGCCCTCCTGCTTTATAACTTTCTTAAATGGCTCTCCATCATTTTAGAAAAAAGACCATAGGTTTAAGCTTGGGGTGGGAGGCCCATCTTTTATTCTTCTCCTGACTGCCTATGCTCCAGCCACACCAGTCATGTTCTCCTTCAACACAGGCCCTCACACATGCTGTTCCCTCATTCTGGAATATGCTTTGGTCTTCTTCACCTGTTTAAACACACACTTATCCTTCATTTCTAGCTTAAGTGACACTTTTTTAGAAGGACACCTCAGACAATGTTGATTTCCCACCATAAGTTTTCATAGCATCATGCGCCTTTTCTTTCTACAACTTATGACAGCTGCTATTTTATGTTTATTTGTGAGATTGCGTAATAATATCTGTCTCCCTCATTAGCCTAAAAGTTCATGTAGGCAGGGGACATTTCTGCTTTGCACTGTATCCCTAGCATAATGCCAGGCATACAGTAGGTACTCCATTAATATTTATTGAATGAAGGTGGATTGAGTAAATGTCCAGGGCACTGTTTTAGATGCTCTAGGGCACTGGTTCTCAAACTCTAGCATCATAATCACCTGAAGGCTTGGTTAAAGCACAAATTGCTGAAACTCAACCCCAGAATTTCTGATTCGCTGGGCCTTAGGTGTCACATAAAAATTTACATCTAACAAGCTCCAAAGCAGTGCTGATGTTTCTGGTCCAAGGACTACAATCTGAGAATCATTGCTTTAGGGAATTAAATACATGATTGCTATATGGTCACTATTTTCAAGAAGTTTATAGTTTCATTCTGGGTACAAATAGTAGATAGGAGAAACTTGAGTAAAAAAAATACAGTATTTAAAAATTGTGGCAGCCAGAAGTAGAAAAGATAGGACATGATCCTGTCTATTGTTGACGCATATAATTGATAGCAATATCAGTTTTATGGCCAATAATTACTACTAGTGTTTGTAGAAAAGAGCAGTCTGAAATGATCATAGGAATAGTTCGTAAGGTATAAAGTAAGTCATAAAGGAAATTTAAGAAAGATGGAGGAGGGCAACCCTCTCAGGTCCCCTCCCACGGTGGGAGTTTTTCTGTCCTCTCAATAAATCCAGCTTTCAAAAAAAAAAAAAAAAAAGAAAGAAAGATGAAAGAGCTAAATTCTCAGAGTGGAGTAGGATGAATAAATGTATGAAAGAGAGACAGTTGGAGCAATACTACAAAGGAGAGAAAGCAAATCATGTGCCTAGAGGTAAAGAGAAGAAGTTAATTTAGCTGGGACCTAGGATTCATGTAAAAGAAGAGTATAAAATTAGTCAGGAAGAAGAGAGAAGAGTGGAAGGATTTGAGCAGTGGGAGCAATACAATAATATAAGAAAAGGCAGGGTTGGGTGCAAGTGGTTCAGGCTTGTAATCTCAGAACTTTGCGAGGCCGAGGCAAGAGAATCGCTTGAGCTCAGAAGTTCGAAACCAGCCTGGGCAACATAGTGAGACCCATTTCTCTATGAGAAAGAAAGAAAGAGAGAGAGAGAGAGAGAGAGAGAGAGAGAGAGAGAGAGGGAGGGAGGGAGGGAGGAAGGAAGGAAGGAAGGAAGAAAGAAAGAAAAAAGAAAAGGCAGGCTAGTAACATTTATGTGTGTGTGGGGGGGGAGACCAAATTATATCTATATTGATTTTTTGCTCCCCATTCACTATTTGCTTCATTTACAGAGAAATAATGGTTCTGAGAAAAACCAAATGCTCTCCCTATACAGTAGCAGGTATTCCAAGCGAACATGTGCTTCATTTCTGTTACTCCAGCCTCTAGCATGCTGTTAACACAGCCGAATAACAGGATGAAAAGTGTCGATGTTTTCTTCATGCTTGGTTTTTGTGTGATAAAAGCAGACCCTGGTACAAGTCATCGTAGCCCATTAGGATTCTACTTTTTATGCAAGGTGCTAAAAACATTCTATTGTCTGAATAGATTCCCACAGATATTGTATCAAGCTATTTTCAGAGATAAGTTGCAAAGCACTCTGGGGTACTGAAGAATGTGCACTGTTAAAGGCAAAAGGACTTAAGTCATAGGGAAGCATTGTGCCTTGAGAGTGATAAACTCTCCCTCATACTCACACCAGGTGACAGAGTGTCAAACCCAACAGCCCTATCCTTTAACCACTAGAAGTCACATAGAAACACAGTACTTTAAGTTCTATGCAAAGAAAACTCTTGGTTTCAGAACATATTATTTCATAAACAAAATATTTTTCAATATAATTAAATGTCACAAAATTTTGATTATTCCCTCTATAGATACAGAATTGAATTCTATAGAATTGAACTAAATAAGGTAGAGATTTTTTTTTGTGATTAGATAATTTAAGGCATATTATATTTAATATTTTCATATCAGTTACACAGTAAATGTTCTGCTACGAAATTTGCCAAATGTTTTGCACTCATTCCAGGAAGTTAGGTAGGAAAAACAATATTTTTTTCTCCTGAGAGACGTCAAACACTCTATCGTCCATTCACAAGTGAGAAAGCAATATGTAAGAGAAAGCAATATTTAAGAGAAATGTATCTACTTCTCAGATTGTCTTATGTGTAAATTCCCTCTGGTGACTGCTGCTTGTGTCTTGATTTTAAAAGCAACTAGCATACTATCAAAGACAATTATTTCTACTAGTGCCCAGACCTTTCCCTCTCTCCCTTCAATCTGACTGATGTCAGAAGAGAAGTTATCTTTTTCTCCCTGGCTCACAGGAAGCAGTGTTGGATGTTTCTCTTCTCCTGATCAGGATAACTTTCTACTTGTTTCTTTATGAAATTCACACGTTGTATTTGATTAAGGTTCACTGAGATTAAAAAACAACACCATTTTCATTCTTAGACATACCATCAAGAAGCTTCATATAGTTCAAATTGCACAGAAAACTTTTGACATTTTTACAGCATGAATTGTCTGTGACACCTGGTCCTATCACTCTATCATATATTTTATTATATTAATCCTGTGCTCTGTGTAAATATTTTATCCTAAGATCACAGTCTGCTTGCATCTAGGGACAGTACCATGTGCTTCTTTTTGTGGTCTTTGGGAACTGTACTTGGGTCTGACCATAGCAAATATATGAGTACATAGGTGGATTCATGAATTAAGAAAAGCACTTATAGCCAGGAGCAATAGCTCACATCTATAATCCCAGCACTTTGGGAGGCCAAGAGAAGAGGATTGCTTTAGCCTGGGGGTTCAAGACCAACCTAAACAACATAAGGAGAACTTATCTCCATTTAAAAAAAAGCACTTGGACCATTTATTTATTACTAGGGAATCAGATAATAAGTAGAACCTTCAAGCTCAGTTACTAAAGTAGTGCTCTTTTTATTTTGTCTTTTGTGAATGAGACATTGTGACACATTTGAGCATCTTAAATAAATCTATAATAATCATATCAGGAAGGAAAAGCATAATCACATACCATCTAAAAGATACTGTGTGAGAGGACAAACAAAAGAATATCCTAGGAATTGACCCGCATATATACCATCTTTATGAAGAAAAATAGAAGTTGGTTTATTTTGTGCTAAGTCCGAGGCAAGACAATTCAATAGGACCACATTACGATGGAACGTTGTGTCTCTATGATGGAACGTTGTGTCCCGCAACTCATACGCTGAAATCCTAATCCCTAGTGTGTCTGTATTTGTAGATGGGGCCTCTACAAAAGTCATTAAGCTTAAACGAAGTCATAAAGGTGAGGCCCTAGGGTTGGTGTCTTTCTAAGAAGAGACACCAGAGATATAGCTCTCTTTCTCTCTGGGTATGCACTGAGGAAAGACCTTTTGAGGATATGGGGGAAGGTGGCTGGCAGAGAGCCCTCATTTGGAACTGAATCAGTCAGAACCTTGATCTTGGACCTCCAGCTTCCACAACAGTGAGAAATACATTTTTGTTGTTTAAGTCACCCAGTCTTTGGTATTTTGTTATGGCAGCCCAAGCAGACTAATACAGTCTGCCATGTGTGGTCTATATTAGTTTTCTTTCATTTACTCCTAATTTCTATCAATCAACAGTCCTACCAGCCCAAAGGTGAGCTAGTACAAGTGACTTTTCAATATTCTTGCTTTAAAGGGGACAAAAGGGTACCACCTAAAACATGGATACACTGCAAGCTAGGATAGTAAGTGGCCTGAAAGATATCATCTACATAATCCTAATTTATTTGAGAAGCATTTTTGAGGGGCCCCCTTGCATCAGGCACCACTCCAGGTGTGGAGACATAGCTTGCATTCTAATTTCTTGTCTATTATGGCAAAGAGAGCGGAAATACTAACCTAAGTACAAAATAAAAATAACATTTGATGGCAATAGTGCAGTGGAGAGGAATATAGAAGGGAAGGTGAGTAGGGGAGGTCTGGGACGAGTCAGAATTTCAAAAACAGAGCTGACTGCCATCCTTGCTGAAATGGCAGACGAGTAAAGACCTGAAAGAGGGGAGAGAGTAGGCTGTGCAGCTGTCTGTGGAAACGGAGTTCCTGGCCTGAGATGCCCTGAGAGCACCTGAAGAAGAGAAATGAACAGGACGGTCAGCATGGCTAGAGAGCCCGAGGTGAGCCCAGGTGCAGGAGATGCCAGCAATGCAGGGTCTTGTAAGGTATTCACTGGACTCTAGGTTTAACTCTGTGTGACATGGGAAGTCAGTAGAAGGTCTACAACAGAGAGGTGACCCAAGGTGTCCAGTATCTAATGTTTTAACATGATCATCTGGGCTGTTGTGTTGAGAAGAGTATGGGGAGCTGAGAGACTTTTTAGGAGACTACTGTGATGATCCAGTTGAGAAACAGTGGTGGATCTCACCACACTAGAGCAATGGAAGTGACAAAAAGTAACAGATTTTGGATTCATTTTGAAGGTAAGGCTAAAAGGACTTGTTGACAGACTGAATAAGGGATGTGAAAGAAAGGAATTAAGAATTATTCTTAAGTTTTAATCTTGGCAACTAGAGGTTGGACATGCCATCATCTGAGGTGGAGAAGCTGTGGGAGGAAAGGTCTGGATGAGACTCGAGGACCTTGGTTTTAGATGAATTAAGTTTGAGATAGCTATGAGACCCTCAAGTGGAGATGTTGAGTGAGTAGTTAGTAAGCAGTGGTTCAGGTGGAATAAAGACGGAATGTGTGTTTGCTAGTGGGAAAGATATCTCAGAGATGGGAAAATTAATAGTGGTGAGAAAGAGGGGTTACTGGAGTGATGTTCTCCAGTAGGTGAGAGAGCATAGACCGTGGGGCTTCAAAGGGACACAGGCTGTTTACCTGAAATAGGAAAAGGGCAGAGTTTGTAGCACAGATGTAGGGGGTGGGTCAATATGAAGGTGGGAGCTTGTGGATATTCTCTACTAACTACTTCAATTTTCTTGGTGAAAAGAGAAGCAAAATGACAGCTGAGAGAGAAAATAGATAAGGAGGTGTTGGAGGTTTGATGAAAAAGAAGACATAAAACAATGGTCTAGAACAGCGAGAGTGCATGGACTCAGAAAGGATGGCAGAATTGCCTGCCAGTTGGAGGGCCCCTGTGAGGTTATGGTAGTGAATTTAAACAGAGACCAGTCTGTCTTCAACCACAATCAGTTGAGCAGGTGCAGGCATGGATTAGGCAGAGAGCTGGAGTTATGCCAGGCATGGAAGACAAAGTGAGAAAGGTCCCAGTGCATGAAGGGTCTAGCCAAGGGAGCAATTATCATGATGGACTATGAAAGCTGAGCTGTTATAGGAGAAGAATGATGACAAGAAGGGGCTGTGGGACTTTCAAAAGGTGGCAGGATCAACAGGTTGAGGTTCCTTGGGTCGACAAAGGATTGTTGGAGTTATGGTATCAGAGGAAGTGAGCTGGCATGAGAGGATGTGGAGCCAGAGATTGAGGTTCTTAAAATGGAGACTGTGATGTTGTGTCCTGAATCCTTGAGTTCAATTTACAGAAAGGTCTTTGACTACTAAGTAAAATCTATTAGTTAGTATGAGTTTTAATAAAGTCTAAAAGTGCCCCCAATGCTGCAACTTCTGTTTGTTACTATTTCCACAAACAGGGGGCAGGCTAATAAAAACATTACTGTATTCCTGGAAGTTAATAAATAATAAAACCACATGCCCAGAAGCAACTTCAAGAGGTCCCAGTTCAGATTACCTCACATTCTCCCACCAATTCTAACACCTTGGGGAGAAAACTGCCACTATGGAGGTGAGTTGGTCATTTGTTGCAGAACTCTCTATCCGGTTATAGATTTTGTAAAACACCTTTATTGAATTTAAAGCCTGCGTCTTTTATTTTTCTATAGGAAAGAGAGAGAAGAGCAGGTCAATATTATCTGCTTACTAACTAAACATTGGAAGACAATTTTAAGTTAGGTCTTGGTGTGTACAAGGTGTCACCTGGCAGGAGGTTTTTATCTGGCAGAGAAGTAGAGAAAAACTTCTGATGGTAAAAGACAAAAAATTTATTGCACTGAGATAGAACTGTCTCACCCCCTCATATTTAAAAAATGACCTTCGTGGCCTTCATGTTCATTTGCAATGACAGCATGAAATCTCACTCAGAAAAATTGTGAGCCCCACATCTGAAAAATAAAATAAAGTTAAGGTTCAAATTTCCAGAACTGTCAATATACTTAAAAAAAAATAATCCATTTGGCACCTAAGGTTGGAATTGTTCCTTGCTAATTCTCTGCATTGGCTTGAATTGTCCTTGGAATTCTTTGGTCACCTGTTCAGGAACACGATTCTCCTTTCCGGTTTTACAGAGATGTGGTGTAGGAAAGCTTGTTAGGGGACTTGTTCCATGTTGAACCAGCTGACTCAGGTGCTCTTGAGGGGAAGTTTGTTTTGAGGAGAAACTCTATTATTATAAGGCCTTATTGGGGTTTTGGAGCCTTGGGCTTTTTGGCTGGTCAATGTGCTAAATCATTTTTAAAAAATATGGAAAGTTGGATAGAAGATCTTTTCTTGTTATTTTTTAAGGGCGGGAAACAAGCATACCAGACGTACTAACCAGAAATCACAATGAAGGGAAAAACAACTGCTTCTTAAGCAGTTATTGCTGTTGCTGTCATAGTTATTGCAAACTGGTGATTGTATGTTTCTGGTTCTGATTAAAGGTAAGTAGATTTTAAAAAGAAATACCTTTTAATAAAGGGGCCCCAAAGTCTCAAATTCAAGGAAGTGAAACAAAGATTGATTATTCACAAACTTGCCTCATTCACTGCAGCAATAGATACCTACAGAAACATTTTAGAAGAATTCTACCTGAGCAGTATGAGAAGGAAGCCGTTAGAAAGAAGAAATATATCATTTCAAGGTGGCATGCTTCTTCTGGTAGGAAGAAGGCAGGAAGTGATTCGATATCTAAAATAAGACAGTAAGAAGAACTGTAATAGTCTAAGTTGAGAACTGACTCGAAGTAACTTAAGGAAAAATAGAGCTGGAAGAAATAGATGCAAGTCCCTGTTTCCTACCTCCTTATCCCCCAGACTCTGGTAAACATCACTCTTCCCTCTACTTCTGTGAGTTCAACCTCATTAGATTTCATATCTAAGTGAGGTCATGCAGTATTTATCTTTATGTGCCTGGATTATTTCACTTAGCTTAATGTCCTCCAGATTAGTCCACATTGTTACAAGTGACAGGATTATTCCCCCTTTTAAAGACTGAATAATATTCCGTTGTGTAATTATACCACATTTTCTTTATCCATTTATCTGTGGAATAGGGAGTTGTTAATCAAAGGGTATTAAGTTTCAGAGAGACAAAAGGAATAGATTTTGAGACAGATTGCACACCAGGGTGACTATAGTCAATAATAACGTATCATATAACTCAGAATAACAGAGTAAATTTCCAATGTCTCATCATAAAAAAGTGACAGAAAATCAAGGTGACACATATGTTAATTAACTTTAATCCAACTACTCATTGTATATGTACACAAAATGTGGCATTATACCCCACAAATGTATACAACTATAATTTGTCAGTTACAGAAAGAAATAGAAATAGAAGTAGAAACTGGAATGATATTGGGACAAGATAATGTCTCTCTTTTTCTCCCCTCTGTTCACCAGTCCGACATGGTCTTTTGCCTCTGCTTCTCTCTTCACTTTTACTTTCTTCTACCACTCCTCTTTTCTGGAGTCCGATGTTTTTACTCAGCATGTGATCAACCTGGTTGTACCATGGTCCCTGAATGTGCACGTGTGCTGAGATCAAAGACCGGTGTAGCTGATGGACATGCCTTCTTACAATTTCAAACTCCTGGGAGAGAAATTCTGATAGGTCCCATGGTGGTCGCAGTGAGACAGGGTCCTATGGTATAAGCCACAAGGTCAAATTTCTCCCTATAGTTGGGGGTAGACCAAAGAGTTCTTTGAGAAGACTGTGGGGTGGGGTAACACCCCAGGAGTAGTGACTATAGAAGACTTCATATTACTAGGTTGAATTCAACAGACTTTAACAGATGTATAGTTTGCATAGTGGTCCGGTTTTATGCCCAACTGTGTTTCTGTTGACATGTTGAGCAATTTCTCTCCTGAGACTTGAAAGGATTTGGGGACTATCATATATCATAGTTAGTTGCTGGTTCAGTCTGACTCTTCTTGCCAGTGCATCAAAAGCCTTTTGGGTGACGGGTGTGAATATGTAAAGCTCACTTGTAATAAATAATATTCTAGTTCTCCTAATCCCTCTTGTTTTTAGTACAATGAATTAGAATTATGAATGATATTAAGGTGGAGCTTATTTTTCTTTTATCTTTGGATGCTAGTTTAGTAAATGTGTATTTAAATATATTAATTTTATCACATTTTCAAATATTTGAGATCATTGCAGCACAAAAATTTTCAAGAAATTTGACCACAGGCTCATTGGATAGCATATTTCTATGCTAGGAACATAATAAATGAAAAGAAAATTTGTACATTTAGGAGTAAGTTCTAAATTTCATAAGTAACCTAGAAACTCTTTACTGAACGAGTTGCTGTGTATTTCTGCATCTATTTGGACTAGTATAGTAACAAATGTGTGAAACCATGTCGTCTGCTGTGAGTCAAATATTGCTCTCTGGGGGCTGCAACACTTCACACATCCTCCTTTTTGAGAGTGAAAAGGGGAGGGGAGTGTCTTTCTCTTTTCTTAATAGAATATATGTTTTTATGTAGTATATTTTGGAAATGAAATTTAGGGCTCATTTTTCTTCTCCAAGTTTTGTATGCCTTTTGGCTAGTATATTTATCTTGCCAAGAAGTGTTTCAAAACTAAATAGCCCATATTTTGAGACACCATCCTCAAGTAAGAAGTAAACTGTGAAAATCTCTGTAGTTCTGTGATTTAAAACACTTGGAAGGCATTCGGTTTGTATTTGCTTGCATTGATACGACTATATTTTAAAAATACAATGCTAGGTTCCATTTTTATAAATAACTTTAAAACTCTTTCAGGTGAGTTGTCAGATGCATTTCAGTGAGGGCTAGCACAGAAAGGTAGCACATAGTTATTCCTTCATTTTATTAACCAAGTGTTATAAAACATTAGCCAAATGAATATGCCTATCTGTTTAGGCGTTAGTGATATAATCTTTCTTACCACTGGCTTGTTAGCAATAGTTAGCAACTGCTAACAATAATGGATGACATCTTATGGGGGAAATGACTTAAAATGACTATGATGATTTGGATTTGAGATGATATCAGAATCTTGGGTGAGGCCAGGCGCAGTGGTTCAAGTCTATAATCTCAGAACTTTGGGAGGCTGAGGCGAGAGGGTTGCATGAGCCCAGGAGTTCAAGACCAGCCTGGACAACATAGCTAGACCTTGTCTCTACAAAAATTAAAAATAAAAAAATTAGCCGGTCATTGTGGTGCACATCTGTAGTCCCAGCTACTTGGGAGACTGAGGTGGAAGGATCGCCTGAGCTCAGGTCAAGGCTATGGTGAACTGTGATTGGGCCATTGCACTCCAGCTTGGGCTACAGAGTGAGACCTCAACTCAACAAATAAACACACAAATAAATAAATAATTTTTTAAAAAAAATCTAAGGATTTTCATCACTGCTCTGTTAACACTTGATACATGGACTTCAACAAGATACCTAATATTCTATGTTGAGGTTCTTGTTGTTCTATCTGTGAGACAGAGAATATCCAATGGTTGAACTTTTCAGGGATTGAAAATCAGCAAATGGAATCCTCTTACCACAGACTAATGGTTTGTGTTAAAGACATATTGTCAGAATAGAGATGTCAGCAAGGTAGGTGGGCTGGCCAGCTAGGCAGAATTTCACAGGAAAGTAGTTCTTTATGGGGGTTTCCATATACTGGGACCTGGTCCTCTGGTTTGAAAGCAAAACATCTAGATTTTTTTTTGCCATGTCTTCTAGACTTTATTGGTCTCTTCAAGTCTGGCTCATGTTGAGTAAGTTAACAATAATACCAAACATCTGATTTTATTAAAAGTGACAAGTTATTAATTTTCAGAGAATATGCCCTTTCAGTGTTCAGGTATTTGTTTCTGCTCAAGGATTCTAGTTTCTAAATTACATTCCTGGCAAAGACATATTTATAAATAGAATATTGCTTGGAGATTATAGCATCAGAGCCAAGAAAACTGGATTAGTTTGAATGATATTTCAGTGATACTATGTTAAATCCCAGTGACTTTCTCCTGCATCTCGACAGGGTATACTTTTTTTTTGTGATTCACCTTCTAGATTCAGCATTGCTTTTTCTCTTTTCTGATTCAGAGTTGGAAAATTACTGTCACAATCCTGGATTTTGTATTTCCATGCATTCTACATTCCATGTAGATTGTGTGACTTTTCTGTTAGCACATCCTTTTAATAGGCCATAACTGTCTTTAACAAGTCAATTGTATTTTCCTACAGCTAAGTATCCAGTAATGTTGATTGGACTTGGGGATTCTAAATGTCTCTCAACCACATGCTTTTGGACCATGTTTCTTTCACAGATGGCCGATCTCATGCTAATATTAATTGCCGTTTTTAAGAAGTCCTATAATATACCACTAAGCTCATGTTATCTCTTTTAGTTTTCACAGACTGTATCGTGAAATGTATTTTTGAAATAAGGAAATTGAGACTCAAAGAGTTACACGACTTGCCTATGGTCACACAACTCAATACTGAGTTGGGATTCAAAACCAGTTCTACTTTACTCAAAGCTTGTGCCTTCTACTGTTGATTGCTGCTACTTTAACTTTCATGGAATAACTGATGTCTAAGTTTTGGGAGTACTCTATTTTCCCTTTAAGTCCTGATTATCGTAGAAGTCTTATATTTTGTAATAAAAAACGTATAATGCAAAGTCTTCAGACCAATGTAACGGAAGTTCTATATAGCAAACATTTAATATGTACCAGATATTATTGAATATGCTTGACATAAATATTTTTAACTCGTAGAAACAATTGTTTGAAGTGGGAAGTACTGTTATCAGCACAGATGTACAGTTGAGAGAAGTAACGCCTTAGAGTGACACAAGCCATGACTCAAACCTATGCTGTCTGACCAGGTTTGAGCTCTTACCTATTATACCGTACTGCCTCTTTGGTTAGCAGAAACTTTATAAGGTTTTAAGTTTCAAAGGTTGTATTGCCTGACTTGTTTTTACATAGAAGCTTCATTTAATAAAATCTGTGTCCACTTCATGCCAGGCTCAGTGCCAGGATGCAATAATAAACAAGTCCTTTATTTTAAAATGTTTATAGACATGTAAGTGACATAACCATGACACAAAGTGATAAGTCAGGCTCTATATGGTGCCATGAGAATACAGATGAGGAGGAAATTAATTCTGCCCGAGGGATGGGAATGAGAGGGCACTACATGGAGAAAATGAGAAGTGATGAGTAAGGTGAGTGCTAAGTAGAAGTAGGACTCAGGGAGAGGCAAAGGAATGGGAAAGAGAAATATATTAGGCAGCGGCAAGAGGCCTGGAGGCAAGAAAATACAGTTTTGTTACAGAAGACAGTGGGGGATGTTGCTGAAGCAAACCAGAAGGTGCCATTGAGTGCCTGGAAAATAAGGCTAGAAAGTCAGACTAGGACCAGTTTCTGAAGAGACTTTTGTGCATGGAGTTTGGACGTTGTAGGCAATCGAGGGAGAGCCACGGAAGTTTTTAAACACCACAGTAACGTGATTAGCTGAGATGTGTGTGGAGAATGGGGGTTCAGGTGAAGCAGAGACTGTGATATAGAAAAATAGTTTTATAATAATACAGGCAAGAATAAAGCACAAATATCTAATCTAGAAAAGCAGATATGGAGATTGCTAAAGTAAAATCTAGAGGAAAGATGGTTGGGGGTGCCCTTGGGGTTTCCAACTTATGCAATGAAATAAATGTTGATTTTCTTAACAAATATTGACAATTCAAGATGAGGGTCATTTGGCACTGGTGCTTGGTGGTTGTTGTCTGTTTGTCTGACATAATAAATTTCATTTTCAAGTATCTCTTAAAATTTTTTAAGTTATTAATGTGAATTTCAATCTGTAGGATCTTGCTTTTTTCTCAGACATCACATTTTATTTTTTAGCCTAAATACTTCTAAAAGCAGATAATCAGACTTTTATTGAGTATCTACCAGGCACATGGTAGGTATTTGACCTACAGCAGCTGTTCAGTCTTTAGGTGAAAAAAACCCAGTGTCACTGTTGAGAATCCTCAGTTGTTTTCTGGTCAACTTGTGATCTTGAAGGAATACATACTCAATATCTGTTTATTCAAGTACAGAGTCTCTCCTGTGTTCTTTGAACTGTACAACTGGCATTTCTCATAACAACCTGTTGATTACTTGAAGATGACTAATTAATTGTTCTTTAGACTTCTCACTTTTGTGCTCAGAGGATTTTGTTTTCAACCCTACCTAAGAATTTACCACCAGTAATTTACTTTTCCTATAGTCATTAGGTTAATCCTGGTTTTTAAAACCAGAATCAACATATAACAAACACTAGACTTTAGAGACTAAAGGAAAAATTCTGACAATGAGAAAAAGTTATTTTCTTTAGTCCTCTATTTTATGACTTTTGAACTATTTATAGGTGCACTGATCTGAGGTCAAATTTTTTGCACACTTGTTAGAGACTGTATTGATTCAAGAGTGAAACAAAGCAGCATTAGTGAGCAGGATACCTTGTTGACAAAATATCATTAGTGCTGTCATGTGATCCTGGGCACAGGATTTGAGAATAGAAAGGACTATGTTTAGATTATACAATTTGTGATCTTTGCTTATTTTTTATAGGGGTCCTTTCATATCCTACGAATAGAAGAAAGCTAGAGCACAGACTTCTGGTTTGTGCTGGATGGTTGCTGGCATATATCATGAGAGCAAGTAGACTGGGAGGACCAGAGACAAGCCAGGAGAAGGCAGTGGGAAGCCTGCCCCTACCGCACCTC
>CAUYQG010242997.1:0-19001 GCA_963574415.1 Tarsius wallacei
TGTAGTTCCAGCTACTTGGAAGGCTGAGGCGGAAGGATCACCGGAGCCCAGCAGGTCGAGGCTGCGGTGGCCGGGAGCGGCCACTGCACTCCAGTCTGGGCAACAGAGTGAGACTCCAACTCAAAAAAAAAAAAAAAAAAAGAATTATGCTAAATTTACTCTGCCTGTGCTCTATAGATGGTACGATAAAGCCTGGATGACAACACATCTGTTTAAAGCAGGGTTTGCTGAGTATTTTAAGCCTACTGTTGAGACCTCCTGCTTAGAAAAAGATTCCTTTCAAAATATTACTGCTTATTGGCATTGCACCTGATCAACCAAGAATGCTGATAGGGGTTTCCAAGGTCATTAGTATTGTTTTCATGCCTACTGACAAAACATTGATTCTGCAGCCTGTGAATCAAGGAATAATTTCAATTTTCATGTCTTATTAAGAAACACATGATAAAAAGGAGTTTAAGAAATAAAAAAAAGATATAGATTTTGTAAGGCTATAGCTGCCATTGATAGTGATTTCTCTGGTGGATTTCTGGGCAAAGTACAGTGAGAACTTTTTGGAAAAGATTCACCATTCTAGTTGCCGTTAAGAACATTTGCGATTTGTAGAAGGAGATAAAAATATCTCCATTAGCAGAAATTTGGAAGAAGTTGATCATAACCCTTATGGATGACTTTGAAAGAAGTTCAAGTCTTCAGTGGAGAAAGTAACTGCAGATGTGATAGAAATACTAAGAGAACTAGAAAGCTAAGTGGAACCTGAAGATGGGACTCAATTGCCGCAATCTAATGATAAAACTTGGACAGATGAGGAGTTGCTTCCCAAGGATTAGCAAAGAAAGTGGTTTCTTGAAATGGAATCTATTCCTGTGGAAGAAGCTGTGAACATTGTTGAAATGACAACAAAAGATTTAGAATATTACATAAACTTAGTTTATAAAACAGTGGTAGGGTTTTGAGAGGATTGCCTCCAATTTTGAAAGAAGTTCTATTGTGGGCAGATGCTATTAAACAGCATTGCATGCTACAGAGAAATCTTTTATGAAAGGAAGAGTCAACCAATGTGGTAGACTTCATTGTTGTCTTATTTTAAAAATTGTCACAGCCACCCAAACTTTCAGCAACCACCACCCTGATCAGTCATCAGCCATCAACATAGAGGTAAGACCTTCTACCAGCAAAAAGATTTGACTGAAGCCTCAGATAGATTGTAGTTAGCATTTTTTAGCAAGAAAATGTTTTTTTAAGTATTATAGTGTGTACATTAAGGTATATACATGGTTCTTTTAATATAATGTAATTGCACACTTAATAGACTATAATATAGTGTAAATATAGCTTTTATATGCACTGGGAATATTTGTGTGGCTCACTTTATTGTGCTGTTTGCTTTTTTGTGATGTTCTGGGACCAAACCTGCAGTATCTCCGAAGTATGCCTGTATATGTCTTTCTATTAGATCTAATTGGTTTATAATGTTGTTAAAGTCTTCTATTTTCTTTTTTTTTTTTTTTTTGAGTTGGAGTCTCACTCTGTCGCCCAGACTGGAGTGCAGTGGCCGCTCCCGGTCACTGCAGCCTTGACCTGCTGGGCTCCGGTGATCCTTCCACCTCAGCCTTCCAAGTAGCTGGAACTACAGGCGCGCGCTACCACGCCCGGCTAATTTTTTTGATTTATTGTAGAGATGAGGTCTCACTTGCCCAGGTGGGTCTCGAACCCGCGGGCTCAAGCAATCCACTCACCTCAGCCTCCCAAATGCGCGGGATTACAGGCTAAGCCACCGAGCCCGGCTGAAGTCTTCTATTTTCTTATCAACCTTCTGTCTGGTTTTTCTACCCATTCTTGAAAGTGGGGTAATGAGATCTCCACCTATTTTTGTAGAACTGTCTATTTCTCTGTTTAGTTCTGTCTACTTTTGCTTTATTTATTTTGGGATTCTCATTAGGTGTATATATGCTTGTAGTTGTTGTATCTTCTTGATGGATTGAACCTTTTTAATCAATGTGTAATTCCTTCTTTTTTCCTTGTAATCTTTTTTTTTTTTTTTTTGAGTTGGGGTTTCACTCAGTTGCCCAGACTGTAGTGTAGTGGCATGCTCCCGGCCACTGCAGCCTCGACCTGCTGGGCTCCGGCGATCCTTCCGCCTCAGCCTTCCAGGTAGCTGGAACTACAGGTGCGCGCTACCATGCCCCAGCTAGTTTTTTATTTATTGTAGCGATGAGGTCTCACCAAGTTGCCCAGGCGGGTCTCGAACCTGCGGGCTCAGGCAGTCCACTCGCCTCAGCCTCCCAAAGTGCTGGGATTACAGGCTGAGCCACCGAGCCCAGCCTAATCTTTTTTGACTTAAACTCTATTCTGATTATAGCTCAAGTCTTTTTTGTTACTCTTTACATGGAATATCTTTTTTCATCCTTATACTTTCAACCTCTTTGTGTCATTGTATCTACAGTGAGTCTCTTGTAGACTACATATAGTCATGTTTTTAATCCATTTACTGGTAAGGAAGGGTTAACTTTACTCTTTAGCTATTGGCTTTCTGTATGTCTTATTTTTTTTATTCCTCAATTCTTCCATTACTCTCCACCACCTCCTAGTTTTTAATATTTGGGGAGGCTTTTTTTGTAGTGCACCATTTTGATTCTCTTCTTTTCATGTATGTTTCTAGTTATTTTCTTTGAAGTTACTTTGGGGTTTACAATTAATATTTTAAACTTGTAACAACCTAGCATGGTCAGGAGCAGTGGCTCCCACCTATAATCCTAGCACTTTGAGAGGTTGAGGCAGGATGTTTACTTGAATCCAGTAGTTTGAAAACAACCTCGGCAATATAGTGAGACCTTGTCTCTACAAAAAATAAAAAAAAATTTAGCTGGGCATAGTGGCACACTCCTGTAGTCCCAGCTACTCAAAGGCTGAGGCGGAAGAATCCCCTGAACCCAGGAGGTCTAGGCTACAGTGAGCCACGATTGTGCTGTTGCACTCTAGCCTGGGCGAGAGTAAGACTCTGACTCAAAACAAACAAAACACCTAGCATGAATAATGCCAACTTAATTTCAGTACAAACACTTCTGTATATCTTCTGTTCGTCTTCATATTGTTATTGTCACAGATTATTGTAGTTATATACTTTGTGTGCTTATTAGCATAGATTTATAATTATTGTTGTATGTATTTGTCTTATAAATCATATAGGAAAAGAGGGATTATAAACCAAAAGCACGATTATAGTGGCTTTATGTTTACCTATGTAGTTACCTTTACCAATATTCTTTATTTTTTTATGCAGCTTTGAATTTTGGTCTTGTGTTCTTTCATCTCAGCCTGATGGACCCCTTTAGTGTTTCTTGTAGGGCAGGTCTACAAGAACATCCTTAGCTTCTGTTTATCTAGAAATATCTTATTTTCTCTTTCTCCTTTTTTTTTTTAAAGTTTTAAAACAGAGTTTATTCATGAGAAGAAGAGAAGGAAAAGGGAAGATTCATGGTAGAAAGACCTGACATGGGCCAGTTTCTCAAAAAAGAAAAAATGCCTCCTTCATTCTTGAAAGAATAGTTTTGCCAGATGCAGAATTCTTGGTGTATGTGTGTGTGTGTGTGTGTTTGTGTGTATGTATCTTTTTAAGTACTTTACATATATTGTCCTCCTGTCTTCTGGTTTCCATGGTTTCTGATTAGATATTAGCTGTTAATTTTATTGAAGATCTCTTTTATGTGACTAGAAGCTTCTCTCTTGCTGCTTTCAAGATTCTTGCTGCCTTGTCTTTGGCTTTCCACAATTTGACTATAGTATGTCTCAATGTGGATCTCTTTAACTTTATCCTGCTTGGAGTTTGTTAAGCTTCTTAGATCTGTAGATTTATATCTTTTATCAATTTTTGGCAGTTTGTGACCATTATTTTCTCAAATATTCTTTTAACCCCTTTCTGTGCCTCTTCTATTCTGGGACTCCTATGATGTGTGTGGCTGATGGTGTTCCACAGGTGCCTTAGGTTGTGTTCTTTTTTTTAATTCTTCTTTCTACTCCTTAGCTGTGTAATTTTAATAACCCTTTTCTTTTTAGTTTGTTGATTTTTTCGTCTGCCTGCTCAAATATGCCTTTGAACTCCCTTATGAATTTTTAATTTCAGCTTATATTAATTTGCTAGGGCTGTCATAACAAAGTACCATAGACTGGATAGCTTAAAGTTAAACAATGGAAATTTTTTTTCTCACAGTTCTAGAGGTTAACAGTGCAATATCAAGGTATCAGTAGGTTTGGTTTCTCCGCTTTCTCATCAGCTCTTCACTTTTCTTTGTTCATGTGCCTTCCTGGTGTCTCTTTGTTTGTCCAAATTTTATCTTATAAGGACACCAGTCATATCATGTTAGGGCCCATTAAAATGACCTCTACTTAGTCATCTCCTAAAGCCCCTATTTCCAAATATATTCAAACTCTGGGCATCAGGGCTTCAGCGTATAAATTGAGTGGCACTGAGGGTGATATCCTTCAACCCATAACACAGCTGTTACACTTTTCAGCTCCGGATTTTCTGTTTGGTTTCTTTTTATAATTTATCTCTCTTTATTGGCATTGTTCTCCTGATTTTTTTTAGGTTTTTATTCATAGTTTTCTTTAGTTCTTTGGGCTTATTTAAAACAGTTGATTTAACATCTGTGACTAGTAATTCTAATGTCTGAGTTTTCTCAGGGACAGTTTCTAATTCTTTTTCCTAGGAATGTGCCATCTATTCCTTTTTTCTATGCATGCTTTAAATTTTTTTGTTGAGCACTGGACATTTTAAGTATTATATTGTGATAATTCTGGAAATCAGATTCTCCTCCTCCTTGGGAATTGCTTTTGTTACTCATTGAGGCTACAGTTGTCTCTGTAATGACTTTTCCAAACAATTTTGCAAAGTCTGGATTCCTTATAGTATGTAGTCACTGAAAATTTCTTTTCTGTTATATGTATAGCCAGCCTGTGACCTGACATTTCATTAAGTGTCTGGATCTGGGGTGGGGGTATATGTGTGTGTATGTTCTTAAATTCTCATGATAGATGCCACCAGGGAAACCACTGCTGCCTGAGGGGTCCAAAACAAAGCTGTGTGGGTCTGCCAGACTGGCCAAAACACACACCTCTACATTTTTGGAGGACAAAGTTCTTACCACCCTGGTATCAGCCAGCTCTCTAGGAATACAGACCGCCTTCCTGCAAGCTGTGGCGGGGCTAAGGTTTACCCACGCTGCTCTCTTCTGAGATTTAGCAGTCTCTCCCTTCGTCCAGCACTCTTTTGATTGCTATAAGTGTCTGATCAACTTCCAGAGATCTAAAATCATTTTTCCAGCTCTTTGGTTGTATCGGTGGAGGGACCAACCCATGGAGCTTCCTACTCCACCGTTTTCCATAACCTTGCTTATGGCATTTATTTTTGTAGAACTGTTTTTAAATGCCTTATTCTCTGTGACCTAGAATTCCACAACGGATACTTGAGCTTTATGAAAAAAAGTGAACTATTCAACAAATGCTGTTAGAAAAATATGCTAGCCATTTTGGAGGAAAAACAGCTGAGTCCTGACCTTATTCTTCATGCCAAAATAAACTTTATGTATTAAAGGTTTACATGATTTGATTTTTTAAAAATGGTACCAAGATAAAAACCTTAATATTTCTTTTCATTTTTATTTTTAAAAATAATTTTGGAGTTGGGAATGCCCTTCTATGTTTGAAACAAAACCCTGGAGTCATGAAAGCAAAGAATGGTTATTTTACAAAATTTAGTTGTCGCAAAACATCTATAAAGCCTGCTAACTGAATTATGAAAAACTCTACAAATCAGTAAGATTAATTATTAAATTTATTTGAACCAAGGATATGACTGATCATACCTTTTAGGTAGTTTGGTAATATATATCAGAATGTCAAATGCACAGCCCTTTGACCCAACAATTCCATTGTTGGAAGTTATTCTATAGATATTTCCAAAGGTATGCCAAGGTAGTTATGCAGAGATATCCATTGTAGCATTGCTTGTAATTTCAAAACCCCAGCCAAATGAAATTCTGTAAGAAGAGAATTGCTTAAATTACGATAAATCCATATAATAGGAAGCTATGTGTCCATTAAACAGAATGAGTTAGCAGCTCTCTTTGTGCTAATGCAGGAAGATCTCCAAGATATAAGTGACAAAAGCTAAGTGTAGAATAAAATGTAGGTAATGAACCCATTTGAGTAGGGATTCTTAAAGGATATATACGATTTATTCTGATATATGCACAGAGAGGTTTCTAGAAATATATACAGAAGTTTAGTGGTGATTTCCTTTGGGGGAGACTAGAAATAAATGATGGAGGTTTTTTTATACTTTTCTATACATTTTTTTAACATATGCATGTATTATCCTCTCCCACCCCCTTTTTCAGATATCTAAAAACAACATTCTACAGTGTTGAAATCTAGCAGAGAATCTGTTCACCCAGGTGTAGTTCTCAGAATTTACATACTTCTAGTCTTTTCATTTATATAGTCTCCTTTTCCTCTTGAAATTACATATACCTGAATCATTTATTTCATGGTCTATTTTTGTTTTGCACTAATCTGGCATTTGGGCATCTTCGAAGAAGCAGAGTAATAATATGATAGGAAAAATAGGCTTTGGAATCACACAGACTTGGATTCATATCTCAACGTAGTAAAAACTAGCTTTTAACCTTGGGAAAGTTACTTAAAAATAGCTGAATTTAAGAATATCAAGCTAGGTGCAGCGCCTGTAATCCCAGCACTTTGGGAGATGAAGGCGAGAGGATTGCCTGAGTCCATGGGTTCAAGACCAGCCTGGGCAATTTGGCGAGACCTCGTCTCTACAGTAAATCAAAAAACTAGTTGGGCGTGGTGGCATGCACTTGTGGTTCCAGCTACTTGAAAGACTGAGATGGAAGGATCGCCTGAGCCCAGGAGGTCGAGGCTGCAGTGACGGTAAGCATGCTACTTCACTCCAGCCTGGACGACAGAGTGAAACTCTTATTCAAAAAAAAAAAAAAAAAAAAGAATATCAAGCCCTACATTTGCAGAACAGTTAAAAAACGTAAGTGAACAAATGGTATACAGTCCATTTATGTATATAATTATTTGAGAAACATTATTTTCTTCTCTGGTCATCTCTCCCTGTTCCTCAAAGATGACTTTTAGTCTGTTTGTTCGGGTTGTCTGGTTCTTTTATGTCATTCTTAGAAAACTTGGTATTTAGGCGTGTGTGGATATAGTCTTAGAGTAGGGTGACAAATAGCAGTGATAAATCATTTGAGTGTTTTGGTTTTTTGTTTGTTTGTTTGTTTTTGAGTCAGGGTTTCACTCAGTCCCAGGCTGAAGTACAGTGGCATGATCACAGCTCACTGCACCCTCTACCATCTGAACTCAGGTGATTCTTCCACCTCAGCCTACTGAGCAGAACTGGGACTACAGATGCACACCACCATGCCTGACTAATTTTTTTATTTTTTGTAGAGACAGGATCTCACTGTGTTGCCCAGGCTGGTCTCGAACTCCTGGGCTCAGCCTCCCAAAGTACTGGGATTACAGACATGAGCCACTGCTTCTGGCCTTTTGTGTTTGTTTGTTTTTTTTTTTTTGAGTTGGAGTCTCACTCCGTCGCCCAGACTCCGCTCCCGGCCACCGCAGCCTCGACCTGCTGGGCTCCGGCGATCCTTCCGCCTCAGCCTTCCGAGTAGCTGGAACTACCACGCCCGGCTAATTTTTTGATTTATTGCAGAGATGAGGTCTCGCCAAGTTGCCCAGGCGGGTCTTGAACAATCCACTCACCTCAGCCTCCCAAGGCGTGGGATTACAGACAGAGCCACCGAGCCCGGCTGCACAAAATTATTAAAATTATTGTGTAAACTTACCTTCAGCCTATGTGTATAAAGTATATATGAAACAGAAATGAATTTTGTGTTTAGACTTGGGTTCCACGCCCAAAATATCTCATTACATATATGCAAATACTCTAAAATTAAAAAAAAATAAAAACACTTCTGGTTGTAAGCATTTTAAATGTAAAATACTCAATGTGTTAAACAGATAATTTTATCTAATGAAGAAATTGTTTCAAAGCAAAATACCAACAGTAAATCTGAGACATTCCCAGTAATTCCCAGTAATCTAAGGAACTTCTTAGGAAATGTTTCTGGGAATAAGAAAAGCTAAAGCCAGTGAAGGAAATCCCGGAATCCAGATATCTTTGAACAATTGCTTAAAAAATTATTTTTGATGTATGCTTTTCAGATCCTTGAACAGATGGCACTGTTATAGAATTTTCAAACCTGCTGCTAATTTTGTTTTCATAAATTTTTTAAAATACAAAAAAGTTTAAGTGGTAAGAAATCTGCATCATGATTTCTTGTTTTTAAATTGATAAACAATTAAAAGTTTCAATAGGACAACAAAAAAACTTTCTTGGAGTTACATGCTTTAGATGCATGCTTTTAGAGTGATGGCACAGAAGGATGAAATGATTAAATTAAAACTTAAAAACAATAGAAATGTGATACATGTACACAAGCCTTGATAAAAATTGGGTATCCATTATCAAGACATATTAAATTAAAACTATAAATGTTAGTTGTTACAGACACAACTGGAAAAAATAAAGAGTATCAATGAAACTTTTCCACAAACATATCTTAATGCCAATATTGTTATTTACAAACCAAATTAAGCAAGGTGGATTATTTTTATTACAAAAAAGTTTAGGTGTTTTAACAAAGGATTTAGTGTAGATTTCCTTCCCTTTGTATAAATGAGTATGTGCTTCCGGATAATAACACAAATAATTAGAAAGGCACTTAAACATCAAAGTTTAGAAGTCACTATTGATTAAAGATAATGAGAAACACAGAGCATAAAGTACCTTGTCATGAAAGTCGGTAAAACAAAATAATTACTTAGGCATACAAACATCCTTTGATGTCCCTTTGCTAAATTAAAGTTCAGCAAACAGCATTTCTAGAGAATAATATAGTAATATATATCAAAAGTTTCTAAAATATTTTTACCCCTTGACCCAACAATTCCTCTTCTTTTATTCTAAGAAAATATCCAACAAGTGCACACAGGTAAGTTTTCAATGATATTCATCACAGTGTTGTTTGGCAACAACCCAAATGTCTCACAACAAGAAAATAAATAAATTACAGTACACATATACAATGCAATTCTATAAACCAGTGAAGACAATAACGTAGATAATGTCCATATATACAGTCTATATGGAAAGATGTTAGTGATATAAATGAATAAAAAGTTGTGCAGCTATAAGTAAAATACCACACGCATAATAGTTATGTGTCTATGCATCAACAATCTACCTATGTAGGTAAAGGATTGGAAGATTGGTTTAAATGTAGCTTTGCTTATGTATTTTGTTCTAATTTTTACATAATGCATACATAAGACAAGTACAATAAATGTAGTTTTATTCCTTTAAGTTAGTCTTTCTGAATGGTTTAAGTAGCATCATTTATGCCCTATTTGGTTATAATGTTTAGGTATTTCTTTTAAAAGAAGATCAAGGAATCAGATGATGATTTCTTGGCTTTTAACTTTTGAAACTAGCATCACAATGCTATTGTTCATGCCTTACTTCTATATTTAGCTAGTTAAAATATTGGCACTTCCATGTGAATATTTCCTATTGTACCTAAGTTTTATTATAATATTTTTCTAAATAATACATTAGTCTGATGAATTTTATTTACAATAATAAGCATAATTAAGAAAATGGTTTTTCTTGTCCAGTAATCTGCAATTATTTCAATAATATTATAGCAAGGCAGTTTCCTCTTAATATTAGATATCAACTCTCTGGATGTTAATTTTGCATACAAATAAATAAAAATACTGGAAAGAAAACAAATTCCAGAGAACAAAGAACTAAAAGAGTAAAGATTTCAATACATCTCAGATCATTTTTTATCTACCAGTGAACAGCACATCACTTTTATTAATTTTTAAAATTATTGTTTTCAGTCTATAAGTCAAATCATTTACATAATGTGTTTCAAAACACAAACTTCTGAAACAAAACAACTTGATATTTAAAATTATGGAAATGCCCTAGCTGAGAAATATGGAATTATTTTTCATGAATATTATGCAACTATTATTATGTGAAAGTTATAAATAAAAGATACAGGAGATAAATCTTGTGCATTCTCATTTTCTCTCAGCATGACCCTTCAGAAAGGGGTACCCTGAAAAGTCTGCATAGATTTTTCCTATTTCATTTTTGACATTTTCAGCTGCACACATGCATTATGTGCATTCTGCTCACTTTTGACTAGTGTCCATTTCACAATGAACTTCACTGTGCTACTACAGAAGGAATTCACAAATTTTTGCCTCATTTATACTCTACTAACTTCTCACTTTATGTATTTTACTGCAGCAGCATAGATGACATCTCCTTATGCTCACTCTGTATCGTTTTGTGTTAACAATAGCAGTTTATAAGGCATATTAACCTGCTGTGGTCACTTTCCAGGGTCATCTCAGGCAAATATTTTTGCAGAATCCCAATAAGTACTTGTGTGGTATAATTTATTTTATAATACAGACAGAAAAGTGGTGCTTTGTATTTGCTTATTGTTCATTCGGTTCATGGGGGATTCCACCTAGTGTCTACACACCACTTCTTTCTCTTTGTGGATTAATCTCCTATGTCCCAACACAAGGAAAAGATAGCAATGTTATTCACTCATGATGCCATGGCTCTTCAGAAACTGTTTATATTGAAATAAAAAGATTCTCTTGCCTCTGTCAATATGCCTAATGCCATTTAATTAATGCTGGTAATACCATTACTCATGGACTGCCTTATTTTATCATGCCACCCGTGGATATTTACTTCCAATGATTCTCTCAAATGTTGTTACTGTGTTTCATTGATGATAACACAAATGCAAATTTCATACAGAGTATGCAAGAATATGTGAATGAATGATTGTTTTCTGATTATGTTAAATTTACCATTCAGAATTTTATAGCACAAAAAGACAGAACACACATTCTAATCCTGTTTTCTCTTAAATGCTTTAGCTGTATTCACAACATTCCTAGAATATGGTCTTTTTCAACATTTACCACACTCCTGCTTTCCACATACTGCCACCAGTGGGAAGGATAGACAAGGGGAAAGAAGTGTAGCCCCATTCACATGAGGAGTGACTTTCCCTCATCTGCATCTGACAAGGTTTAAGATCCACCTGAGAGAACAGTGTTACCACATCAATTGAGAGCAAGAAATTGGTGTTATGGAGCTCTAGTTTCAGAAGTCCTCAAAAGAATAAATATAGCCTCCCAAGAAGAATGACTTACATGTGGTGTGGATCCTACAGAGAGACTGGGTGATTACCCTGGATAACAGCAGCAGGGGGATAAAGGGTACCTGCTTCCACTTCTACCACCCTTGGATACTACACACCTAAGGCAGCAGTGGTCAGAATGGGTGAGATCACTGGCCTCTGTGTAGAGCTTAATGTCCAAGTCAGGGAGTGAAGTACCACTAGCCCAGAGTCCTAAACTTTTCTTGAGTCTCTGTATTAGTCTGTTTTGTGTTGCTAAAAAGAAATACCTGAGACTGGGTAATTTATAAAGAAAAGAGATTTATTTGGCTCATGGTTCTGCAGGCTTTACAAGATGCATGGCACCAATATTTGCTCAGTTTCTGGTGGGACCTTGGAAAGCTTATACAAGGTGTAAGGCAAAAGGAGCCAGTTTGTCACATGGTGAAAGAGGAAACAAGAGAGAGGACAGGATACCAAGTGCTTTTTAACGATCAGATATCACAAGAACTAATAGAATGAGAAGTCACTCATTGCCATGGGGAGGGCACCAAGCCATTGATTTGCTAAACACCTTCCACTATGCCCCACCACCACTAATGGGGGTTACATTTCAATATGCGATTTGGTGGGAACAAATATGCAAACTATATTAGCTCCCCCATGAGTGTGTCATGTAAATGAAAATCAGGGTGTTGGCACCATTCTGTGCCTCAATATTCTATAATCCCAAGAAAAGAATGCTGTGGACCAAAGTACAAGAGCTCCTAGAATATCTGATCATCTTAGGAGTTGAGAGAATAGGGTCGATAAGCACCCTAAAGGGTGAAACAGAAATGGAGCCTACATGGGTGGGGCTAGGCTGGGTTGGCCTGCATGGACATCACTGCTAGCCAAGGTCAGTCCAAGTTTCCAGAGAAGACTCAGAAAAGAAAGATGAAGTTCAGGAACCCCTGAGGCATGGGACTGAGGCTGAGGTCAGCTTGCCCAAGTCCAAGAGTAGTACTGTTCTCTGCTTTAGAGCCCTATGAAGGAGAACCTAGAAGATATATTGATAGCTTTCCAAACTTTGTCTTAGTTGGCTATCTATCTAGAATTGGTATAAGAAAATATCTCTCCATTAGTTCTTTGCATCTTACTATCCGAACTAGTACCACTTAAAAGTTATGAAACTGTAATAGCCTGACTCCATTCTGATGTTTGACTGCTGACAGCTTTCAGGTTACACCAGTTGCCCTTTCTTCTTCCGGCCCATATTCAGGCAAGCTGATTAAAAATAGAATAAAATAAAATAAAATAAAAAGCCCAGGTGCTCCCTTGTTAGATCTGGCAGGAAATTTAACCAAATGATATTTTTGGATTACTGTCTACTCCAAATCTCAGTCTGAAATGTGTTCTTCAATATTGGAGGTACAGACTAATGATAGGAGATTGGATCATGGGGGTGGATACCTCATTAATGGTTTGCTGACATTCCCATGGTAATGAGTGAGTTTTTGCTCTATTATTATTAGTTCACACAATAGTAATTTGATTGTTTAACAGAGCCTGGTACCACCTTCTCTCTCTCTCTTGCTCTCATTCTTGCCATGTGACATGCTGACTCTCCTTGCCTTCTACCATGCATAAAAGCTTCCTAAGGCCTTACCAGAAGCCAGTGTCTTGCAGAACTATGAACCAAATAAACCTTTTCTCTTTATAAATTATTCAACCTCAGGTATTTCTTTATAGTAATGCAAAATGGACTAATACAAAAAATTGGTATCAGGGAATGAGGCATTGCTATAAAGATATCTGAAGATGTGGCAGCAGCTTTGGAACTAGGTAATGGGCAGAGGTTGGAAGAGTTTAGAGGGCTCAGAAGACAAAGACAAGGGAAATTTGAAACTTCTTAGAGACTGGCGAATTGGTAGCAATCAAAATGCTGTTAGAAATATGGACAATAAAGGCCATGCTAAGCAGGTCTCAGATGGAAATGAGGAAATTATTGTGAACTGCAGCAAAGGCCACCCTTTTTATACTTTAAAAGAACTTGGCTACATTATGTTTATGACCCAGGATTTTGTGGATGGCTGAACTTAAGAGTGATAACTTAGGGTATCTGGTAGAAGAAATTTCTAACAGCAAAGCACTAAGGAAGTGATGTGGCTGCTTCTAATGACCTACTATCAGATATGGGGGCAAAGGAATGACTTTAAGTTGGAACTTAACATTAAAAGGGAAGCAGAGCCTAAACATTTGGAAAACATGCAATCTGGCTTTGTGGTAGGGGAAAAAAAGAACATTTTTCAGGAGAGGAATTCAAGAAGGCCACAGAGCAACAACTTGCTAGTGACATCAGCATATCTAAAAGGGAGCTAAGTGCTAGTATTCAAAACAATGGGAAAAATCCCCCCAAAATATTTCAGAAATCTTTCAGGCTGCCCCAGATGCCTAGTAGAAAAGAATGGTTTCAGGAACCAGGCTGGGTCACTGCTGCCCTTAGCTACCTTATATGCTGTTCCCTGCATCCCCACTGTTCCAGTTCCAACAGGGGCTCAGTTCCCCAAGTACAACTCAGGCTACTATTCTGAAAGATACAGACCATATAAGCCTTGGTGGCTCCCACATGGCATTGATTCCATAGACAGGCAGAATGAAAGGGTGGTGGAGGCTTGGCAGCTTCCACCTACATTTCAGAGGACATATGGAAAAGCCTGGTTACCTGGGTAGATGCCCGCCATGGGGGTAATGCCCCTGCAGAGAGCCTCTACTAGGGCAGTGCCAACGGGAAACTTGGGGTTGAAACCCCCACAGAGAGGTTTCACTGAGGCACTGCCTAGTGGAGCTGTGTAAATGGAATCTCCCTAAAGACCCCAGAATGGAAGAGCCATCAGCAGCATGCATCCTCAGCCTAGGAAAGCCATAAGCATTCAACTCCAACCCATGAGAGCAGCCATGGGGGCAGGTCTGTCCAAAGCCTTAGGAACCCACCTCTTGCACCGGCGTGTCCAGGATGTGTGTCATGGAGTCAAAGGAGATTGTTCTGGAGCTTTAAGATTTTATGTCTGCCCTGCTGTGTTTCAGATTCCATAGGACCTGTTGCCCCTTTCTTTTGACTGATTTTTCCCTTTTGGAACAAAAATGTTTACCCAGTGCCTGTACCACTATTTTATCATGGAAATAAATAACTTGTTTTGATTTTAGGCATGCCTTGAGTGTCAGATGAGACTTTGGACTTTGGACTTGTGAAATAATGCTGGAATGGGTTAAGACTTTACTTTTGGGAAGAGGGTTTTGTATTTTGCAATGCGAGAGGAAGATTAGATTTGGGGACCCAGGGGTGGAATAGTATCATCTGGATTATTATCTTGAAATGTAATCTTATTATGTTAAAATGTACTCTTCAGTGTTGGAGATGGGGCCTAGTTGGAAGTTCTTGAATCATGGGTGTGGATCCCTCATAAATGGTTTGGTGCCATTCTCATGGTAATTCAGTGAGTTCTTACTCTATTCGTTTATGCAAGAATGAATTGTTTAAAAGAGCCTAGTACTACCTCTTCTCTTTCTTGCTCCTGCTCTCACTACGTGGCATACTGGCCCCCTTTACCTTCTGCCATAAATAAAATCTTCCTGAGGCCTCACTAGAAGCTGACCAGATGCTGCTACCATACAGAACGAGGGGCCAAATATACCTTTTTGCTTTATAAATTACCATACAGAACGAGGAGCCAAATGTACCTTTTTGCTTCTTGTATATCTTTATGACAACACAAAACAGAATAATACGTCAACAAAGCTATGATTCAAATGCAGGTACCTCACTTTAGCTCCATCTCCTATCCATAATAAAAATAGAGTCAGTTTCCTTTTTTTCATTTCCTTTAACCATTTGAATCTGTTTAGATGCCTGCCCTATTCTCTCCAGAAATCTTTATTAACTGAATAATAAATGTTTTTACATTCTCATGGTATAATATGTTATCATTAATCTCAACTGTCAAACTAAACTTGAGGTGACCACAACACACACACACACACACACACACACACACACACACACACACACATGCGCACACACAGTTTAATAATCTACAATTTGGAAAGCTGAAAGAGAGAGATTTTAATTGTAAGATAGTTTGAGATAGCCTGTGTTATTTCAACTAATCAGGTTTACCCCTAAGATGCAGACTCATTTTATAATACATTTTCTTCAAGTACATCCAAATTTTGACCCTGGGTAAATTTTCTCTCTAAAATGACTAACAACCTCATTGGCCTTTGGGGAGGTAATATGAGTTTCTAGCTGTAATTAATTTTAGCCTAAACATTGTTGTAGCTTCATCTACACTTGTATTAGCAGATTGCTTTGGAAAAATAACACGTGGTACTTAAAAACTGTCACATACTTACGTATGCTTTTTCTAATCAAAGGCCTATGGTTTATCCGTAGCAAGCATGTTCCCAAGGCAGAAATAGATTACACCCAGGTTTGCTATTTCATTTCTTCTGAACTTTAAGCAGAGATTCTAGAAGTGTTGCATAAATGATAGTTCTTGAAGACTACTTGATACTAGCTTCTTGAACTAGCAAAATCTATAACTGTACAAACGGTATATGTCAGTGTAATGAAAAAAGCAGGGACCAAGGTTGACATGGGTATCTTGCCTTCCTCTTCCCCCTCCACTAAATTGTTAGGTTTAAGTACAATTATTTAACTTTTTTATAAGAGGATCTGTGAAGATGGTCACTGTGGAGCAGCAGATTTACGCTGCCCTCACCTAGCAAGAGTAGGGATACTGTCACCATTAGATGGAGATACCCTGATATATTTTGGACAGGTTAAACATATTGTCTCCAGCAAAGGTCTCTCAGAGTATGGAGTCCAGAAAGCAATGGCTGGCATGGAACTTTGAGCTCCTCATCCGCCGCCCTATGCCAGGCGCACAAAGAAATGGATAGCTGTTCAGAGAAGGAGAGTGGTGAGTAATTTATAAGACACTTTGAATTGGTTCATGCCCTCCCAACAGTGTGAAAAATGTCAATGTCACATGTGAGGAGGCCTGGTCAGGATGCAGCAGTGGGCACCAGAGCCTGGGTGGAACAGAGATGAGACCCGCACAGAGAAGGCCTACCTGTGGGAAGAATCTGACTGACACACCTGCCGCCAACCAGTGCCTCTCTTGCAGGGCAGGGCAGAGAGTGGGGATCAATCTGCCATTAAAGGAGGCACCCTAAACATGTTTGGAAGAGTGAAACTCTCTGCACCTAGTAAGGGAGGCAACTTTTCTTAAACACACAGAGACCAAAAAGGCAGGCATGGGAATCTGGGCACCCCATCCCCATTGAGAGCTAGGTGTGAACAGGAGCTGGGATCTTGCTGGATGAGGGAGGGGCAAGTGATTCTGGGATGCGCTGGGTTGGTTCACCCCTTTCTCAGTCATTGGAATCCATCGGTTACATGAAGAAGAGGTTGAAAACTGACATGACTAGTTTAGCAGCAGGAGAGAAAATCTGCATTAACAAGAACCTGCCACAGGGTGGAGCACCTCTGTCTCGCACTGAGTAAAGACGGGCCTGACACAATGAGGAAGAATCAATGAAGGAAAGCAAGCAACCCTCAAGTGTTAATAAGACGGCACACAGAAAAGCAGCCATCAGAGCACAAACAATGGAAACCCCTACAGCAACCTGCCCCAGTTGACAACCAAAGAAATCAGAGAATGGATGGCACAAATGAACAGGAACCAAGATAAACATGAAGAGAAAATCAAAGAAATCCTACAGGGAGTAAAAGCAGAGTTGGTCAGTTTCCAAAAAAAAAAGACTATTCTGAAATAATGGAAATAAAGGTTCCATCTTCAAAATAACAAAGTACCAAGTATTGAGAACAGGTGTAACTAAGCAAAGGAGAGAATATAGTATACTGAAGACCAAAATATGGAATTAACACAGTCTATTAAACAGCATAGGGAAAAAAAAACCTCAAAAAGAAGGTACAAAGCTTCTGAGAGTTGCGGGACTATGTAAAAAAGCCAAAACTATGCCTGATTGTTATTCCTGAGACAGAAAAAGAAAATGAGAACATCATGGAACAAATTCTTCATGAGGTCATTCAAGAGAACTTCCTCCATCTTGCTAGAGAGATGACCATTCAAGTGCAAGGTATTCAGAGAACTCCTGTAAGGTATTATATGAGAAGACTATCCCCAAGACACATGGTAATAACTGCCAAAAAGGAAGAATGAAAGAAAAAAATTCTAAAGTCAGCAAGAGAGAAAAGTCAGACTACCTACCAGGGAAATCCCATCAGAATCACTCCAAACTTATCTGCAGAAACACTACAAGACAGAAGGATTTGGAGTCCAATTTTTAATGTTCATAAAGATGAGAAATTCCAACCAAGAGTTTCCTGCCCAACCAAGCTAAGCTTCATCAATGATGGAAAATTAAAATTCTTCCCAGACATCCAAACCCTAAGGGCTGTCTCCAGACCAGCCTTTCTGGGTTAAAGCAGCTTAAGAAGGTGTATAACACGTTAATAAAAAGAACAGTCATGCACATCACAAAGTACAGGCAAATACACTTAACAGGGCATATAGAACACCCCCAAAATTGAAAACAGACATATATATAAGTGCAAAAGTTAAAAGGAAACAAAGCAGACCTAAATATTCCACTAACAGCTTTAGATGGATCATTGAGGCCAAAAACAAAATCAACTTGAACATGAATGGACTAAATGTACCACTGAAGAGACATAGACTGGCAAACTAGATTTTTAAAAAATGATCCAACAATCTGCTGCTTCTAGAAAACTCATCTCACTACAAAAAAATGCTCATAGCCGCAAGGATAGAGACTAGAAAATGAACTTTCAGGTGAACAGAAAGCAGAAGATAGCAGGCATAGCCATTCTAATATCAGACACAGCAGTCTTTAAGCAATCAAAAGCTAAAAAGGACACAGAAGAACACCACAAAATGATAAGAGACTCAACCCACCAGAAAGAAATATCCATCCTAAACAGACATGCACCCAACACAGGAACACCAGATTTTATAAAACAACTACTAAGTAAACTAAGAGAAGACATGGACTCTCACACAATCATAGCTGGAGACCTAAATATTCCGCTAACAGCTTTAGATGGATCATTGAGGCCAAAAACAAAAACCAAAACAAGGAGATCCAGAACCTCAACTCGACACTCAATCAAATTGACTTAACAGACATCTACAGAACACATCACTCAATAACTATGGAGTATACATTCTACTCATCAGCACATGGAACATAATCCAACATCAATCACATTCTCAGACATAAATCAAGCATGAGTAAATTTCAAAAGGTTGAAAATACCATGTATCTTCTCAGCTCACAGTGGAATAAAAATAAATATCACCACCAAATTCCACACAAAACATACAAAGAGATGGACACTAAACAGCATGATGTTGAGTGACTTCTGAGTCAACATGAAAATCAAGACAGAAGTAAAAAGATTCCTGGAAACAAACAAAAACAAAGACACATCTTCTCAGAATCTCTGGGATGCCATGAAATCAATGTTAAGAGGAAAATTTATAGCACTGCATTCACACATCAAGAAAACAGAAAGATCACAAGTAAACAGCCTAACACCATACCTAAGGGAACTGAAAAGGCAAGATCATCTAAATCTTACTTCAGCAGAAGAATCCAGAA
>CAUYQG010243004.1:0-15293 GCA_963574415.1 Tarsius wallacei
AGCATCGACCTGCTGGACTCAGGCGATCCTTCTGCTTCAGCCTTCCAAGTAGTTGGAACTATAGGCATGGGCTACCATGCCTGGCTAATTTTTTGATTAATTATAGAGATGATGTTTTGCCAAGTGGCCCAGGCTGTTCTCAAACCCGTGGACTCAGGCAGTCCCCTCACCTCAGCCTCCCAAAGTGCTGGGATTACAGAATTGGGCCACCGTGCCCAGCCACAAAATATTTTTTAAAAAACAAATGATTTCATTAAAACATATTACCATCTATCATCAATCCTACATATAAGCATTTACAGATCATTAGAGTGTGTTTAGTAATGGAACTATCAGTTGAAATCTTTTTAGTAGTTATGACATTAAGTGCTGTTTGAAGAGTGTTACATGTAATAAGTTCATTTAATCCCTTTGTTGACCATATGAGATAAGAACTATACTTTTCCCTAATTTTCAGTAGAAATACAGAAGCTTAAGCAACTTGTCCAAGGACACACTGTTTGAAAATGGCAGAACAGGATTTGAACCCAGACATTCTGTCACCAGAATTTTAGACCAAGCATTAAGGGTCATATTGAAAACATTGTTTTTAGCCAGGCTCTGTGACTCAGCCTATAATCCCGCACCTTGGGAGGCTGAGGTGAGCTTGAGGGTTCGAGACCTGCCTGGGCAACTTGGCGAGACCTCATCTCTACAATAAATTGAAAAAAATTAGCTGGGTGTGGTAGCGCGCGCCTGTAGTTCCAGCTACTTGGAAGGCTGAGGCAGAAGGATCGCCAGCGGCTACTGCACTCCAGCCTGGGCGACAGAGTGAGACTCCAACTCAAAAAAAAAAAAAAAAAAGAAAGAAAGAAAACATTGTTTTTAAATACAGACATATACAAAAGTTTGAGATAAAAAAGCAGGAAAGTCAGAGAAGAGGAGGGATGAAAGGAAACCAATACAGCAGAAAGTGTGAGGAAAGAGGAAGCGGTCAACAGCATAAAATGTAGTAGAGACAAATCAAATAGTAAGAGAAACATAAGCATTGAATTTGGCAATTAAAAGGTGACTTTTATTAAAAGGACCCAGCAGAGCATTGGAGGCAGACACACATACCAGAAGAAAGAAAAATAAAGAGGAGGTGACAAACTGCAGAGTGCAGACTTCTGAGAACTTTACATGGAAATGTGTTTGAAAGAGAATGAAGGTAGGGAGTGTATTTTGATTTGTTGTCTTTTTGTTTGGTGACCTTTTTGCTTTGTGTTTTAGGATGAAGGAAATTTGAGTGTGTTTATGAACAAATGGAAAGAACCCAGAAGATGGAAAACCTGATTACAGAGAGATGGGGGGGGGTGGAGGGGTGGTGAAGGTCACATTGGCACTGAATGTGTGAAACCAATTTCACCTGCTTTTCCGTACGTTTCTGACAAGTCATCTTGCCTTCGTATTCCAGACAGACCCCAACTCCATAGTAGAATATTAGCAGCACATCGGCATCTATTTCTCTGACAAAGCAGTCTGCTAATAAATTAAGTGTGAATGAATCAGATACAGATGGACTGAATTTTGCTTGAAATAAACATGAATTACAAAATTGGAAGAGGAAAAATGCAAAAGAAAAAATTACTTTGTGCCAACTGAAAATTGTTTGGAATGTTAATTTTCCAGCTTGGTTCAATATTCCCATTTATTCTTCAGCCCTCCTTCAACTTTCTCTCAATTTGTCTGGGTAGATGATATTTGCCAGTCCTTTGGGAGCTTCAGAACAGGACTGGGGAAACCATGGAGTCAGGGACATCTGGGAAGCAATGATATAAGATTTGTGTAGGCATTTATTAGTCAGCATGGAGTCTGTGGGGATGCTGGTGAGAAACGATTCTGGCATGTCTGAAGAATGTTCTCTCTCCTTAGCTACACAGACTCAGTCATGGCAATATATCAGAGTGGAAAAATCCACGGGCTTCAGAGTCAAATCTGACCTGAGTTGGAATCCTTGAAGCACCATATATTTGTTATGTGACCTTAATCAAGTGACTTTAACACACGATTCTCAATTGCACTATCTGGAAAATGGGAATAACAAGTACTATCACACCCAAATACTCAGATTCAATAAATCTGTTCACCCACAAGCATAGAGAGAGTGCCTGTAAACAGTTGTATATCAGAAAATACAGGCCAGTTTCCATGCACAGGGGGCCGCAGAGACCTTCAAAGTTGTCTAAAAAGTACAGCAGTGATTTCTAGCCTGTCTTCTGAAGAAGACTTTTCAGATGGGATTTAGAAATATGTAGTCTTCAAAATCTTTTCAGGTGATTTTGATAATTGGTTGCAATTAAGAACCTCTGGACTGCTTTGTCAGATAAATAGATGCTGATGTGCCTCTGTTAACCACTAGGTTAACAACTAAAAAAAATCTGTGCATCCCCAGTGTGAGATTTGCTCCCCTGAAGCCTCCTCATACCTTCAGGATTATTTTCTGCTTCCTTCAGTTTTCAGCCTTGTAGGACCCATGTAATTTAACAGAAAACAACTATTTAATTATAGTGAAATTAAAATACTGATTCCAAATTGTGATGTGGTCTTTCATGAAGGATCTTCTCAGAGGGAAGAAAAAAGAAGTAGTTGTTGAATGAGCACTGGAATAGCTGAGTCAGTTTAAGACTCAACTCATTAATTATAGCTCTAGAAAGCAGAAAACTTACCCTATACCTCCAGTTCATAATGTATTCTTCAAGGGGCTGTTCTGAGGAACAAATGAGATATGCTAGAGAGAATACCTTGGCATTTAGTAAATGACTGCTTAGGTAATATCAATCGCAATATTAATAACCCAACTAAAAACATCAGCTGGGAATGGCCAGGTAATTGGTTCTAGCAAATCAGACATCATCAGAGCTATTGGTAAGGCTTCTGAGAAAGGTCTTTAAAAGGAAATCTACTCAGCCAGCATATAACTTTTATGCTGTGCCCTTCCCTTTTTCTTGTCTAGATCATGACTATAATGCTGGAAATGGATCAGCCATTTTAGTGGAAATAAATGATGAAAAAAGGCTGAGGGAAAAGAACAGGAAGAGCTTGGGTTCTTATTGGCATCCTGAATTAGCTTTGGAAGTTCTGGATTTCTTTTTTTTTTTTGAATAAAAAACTCGTGATTTATTTAAGATAATTGTTTCAGAGCTTCTATTACTAAGTGTCACAGCAATTTTTGATGCATGAGCTATAAAACACCATAGAAGACTTTGAGTTCAAAACTCTGTAGGGCAGATTTTGCTGTATAAGTTAGGAGCAGCCTTCTAGGACCCTGGAGTAGGTGTTTCTGAGGCTGGATAAGGAAAAATGAGGTCTGACTTGTTTGTGCCAGGTTGATGGAAGGGTAAGATGACTAGAATCCAGGAACACTGAAGCAATGGTCAGGCACTAGAGGCTGATGCTGGAATTGATGATGGGAAGAAGAGTACAGTAGCCCCTGTCCCTTTATCCACAGTTTTGGTTAACTGTGATCAACTGTGGCTTGAAAATATTAAAAAAAAAATTTTCAGAAATATACAATTCATATATTAATTTTCATGGTATTCTGAGCATTGTTGGGATATATCTCACATTGTTCTGCTCTATCCCTTTGAATCACCCTTTGTCTGGTGTCTCCATGCCATCCACACTACTGGCCTGTTAGTCACTTAGTGGTCATTTAGGTTATCGGGTGAATTGGCACAGCATCACAGTTCTGTGTTCAAGTAATCTTTATTTTACTGAGTAATAGCCCCAAAGTATAGGTACTCCTATACTTTGAGTGATGGACTGAATTTTGCTTGAAATAAACATGATATGCCAAAGAGAAGACATAAAGTGCTTTCTTTAAGTGAAAATGTGAAAGCTCTCTACCTAATTAGGAAAGAAAGAAATGGTATGCTGAGGTTGTTAAGATCTATGGTAAGAACAAATCTTCCGTCCATGAAATTGTGATCAGTATATTATTACAATGGATCTATTTTATATTAATTTTGTTAATTTCTTACAGTGTCAAATTTATAATTTAAATTTTATGTATGTATAGTGTATTTATGATTATTTGATTAATGTCTGTCTCTCACTAGATCTGAGCTCTGTTTGGTTAAGATGTCTTATCTGTTATTCTATCTACTATATTCCTAAAGCTGAGAAAAATTTTTGACAGCCAGGAGCCTGTCAAGAAATAGGCTTTTAATAAAGAGAAGAGCCGGGCTCAGTGGCTTAGCCTGTAATCCCGCGTCTTGGGAGGCTGAGGTGAGTGGATTGCCTGAGCCCGCGGGTTCGAGACCTGCCTGGGCAGGTGAGACCTCATCTCTACAATAAATCAAAAAGTTAGCCGGGCGTGGTAGCGTGCGCCTGTAGTTTCAGCTACTTGGAAGGCTGAGGCGGAAGGATCGCCGGAGCCCAGCAGGTCGAGGCTGAGCTGGCCGGGAGCGGCCACTGCACTCCAATCTGGGCGATGGAGTGAGACTCCAACTCAAAAAATAAAAATAAAAATAAATAAAGAGAAGAATGAGTGGAAAGTGAAAGCTGCAATGGTAGATAAGTTATTCTGTGCAACAGGAGCACAAAGAGAGAAAAACCAAACTCTGACTCAGGTAGAGCAAGCAGAGAAGCCTTTGAAAATACGAGGACAATCAAACCTGACTTTAAAGTACAGCACAGAAGTTATCCAAATGGAAAAGATTTCCTCGTGAAAAAACATTCCAGGAGCTATTAATTGTTCAGACCTCATTCTTCATCTATAAAACAAATTGCTTGATACCTATCTTAAGAAAGGGAGGTTATGAGTATCAGCTGAGATGCATGATGTAAATATCTCTGCCAAACACATATGAGGCATTATGATCAGTTTCTACCTCTCTCAGGCAGCCCGCCTTATATTATGGAGATCCTAAAAATGGAAAAGTCTTTCAATGCTACTACTACTACTACTACTAGTAGTAGTAATAATAACAAGAAGATAGAAGAGGATTTTTCTTTATTTTATGCTATGTAATTAGCACCCGATATACACTATTCTAATCCTATAAAAGCCCTTTACAGTAGATAGTATTTTCTTCATTTTAATGGTAGAGAAACTGACTTCCAGAGAATTTAAATGTCCTGTCAAAAATCAAAGAATGGGCGGTGTCTCTTGCCCATGCCAGCTCTGGCATGTCTCTCTATTCTCTCCTCTTTTCTTTCTCTAATAAACCTAGTTTAAAAAACCAAAGAATAGTGAGTAAGCAATTTATCTTAATAGTGAAAGTCTAATATAGTAGCTATCAACAAGTACTTATTATGTACCCGTGGGAAAGCAGTTTATTGTTCTATGTGCTGAAAATGCAACTGTGTATTTAAAAAAAGCGGGACATGTAGTTCACTGGGATAGAACATATTGTGGAGAAGTGGCTGATGCTAGCTGGTACCACACCATACAAGGGCATCTCTCCCCGAAACTTAGCGGCATTACTCTAGGTGGATAGCAACTTATATCAGTGTCTACAAATGTCTTTCTGCCTCCCATCGGTTCTTAATCTCCTCATGTCATGAAGCCAGAGTCAGCAGGAAACGGGAAGAATCAGAGGCTAAAAAGGTCACTTAGAGAGATCGTCAGCAGGATGACATCTCAGGTTCTAATGCCTAGAGTCAGAAAGCAGAAAAAAACTGGAGTTAGCCCAGGTACTTCAGTTCTTGTGCATTCACATCAGTCTGGAGCATGTTGGTACTCAATAAATATTTGTAAGCTGTCACTGTAAAATACAGGTTCAGTGATGTACTGGCAGCTCACAGAAGCCAATTGGGCACATTTCTTTCCAACTCCTCATTCAATAGAGTAGACCAGGGTGAGAATACTTTTACCACAGCAATCAGCAAATACTATAGATCAGTCTCCACCACCAGCATCCTGAGTCGGTTGTTAAACATTTACCAGCACACCACTGGAGAAATAACATCTCACTCTGAGTCATGGTTTTTCCATCTGTAAAACTGGTGAAGGATGAAGTGATTTAAAAGTCTGAAAAGTCTGGGTGATGTATTAGGGATAGCCATGTTTTGGGGTATAGCAGACTTGGATTAAATTCTAGATGCTGGCCACATTTTGCCTTTGGAACATCCAGCAAGTCATTTGCCTCCCTGGGCCTACCTGGGCCTCAGATCTTTCCATGTAGAATGAGGCCATTAACTCCTCATAATTAGGTTTTTCTGAGCATTAAATATAAACATGGAAAATATAGACATTAATGAGCATCAGACTTCCCCTATTCCTATCTACCATCTTCATAAACTGTAAATGAAAGAATGAAGGAATTACATGATTTTTTTTTCAGAGTTTTTATACTTCTTTTTGATTAGATTACATTTAGGGGGTTTTTTTGGTCTTGTCTAACAAATACTTGTTTTTTACTCTTCTCGTTGTTATTATTATTATTATTATTATTACCATATGGTCTGAGTTCTTACTCTAGAATTGCAATATTTTTAAAGAATTCTCTAAACATAATAATCTGAAGCCAGTTTCCTTTGGAAGAGACAAGTAAGTATGCATTTATTCAACAGTTACTTGGTAACAGACATTGTGCTGGCATGTTACTTATGTGGCCCATTAAGCCTTCCAAAGAAAAGAGCTGAGTCTACATCTCAGAGAGAAAACATTTTCTTTGGACATTTGCAGAAGCCTCGTTGCACCACCAGGGAGCAGTAAATAGCTACTATTCAGGATTTTGAAAACAAGTCCCCACTATCAGATTACTGCAGTTCTCTTTGGATACAACATGATGGTAAATGTTGAGTAAGCTTTGACTGGCCAATCACTCAGAAGAGTGTTAGGGTTGAGGGGAGGGACCTATGAGCTACAACCACATGTCTGATTTCAGGTATGCAGGTCATAGACATTTCCAGGAGATGAATAAACAGGGATGTAATTTTCCAAGTGAGCATGGAATAATATATTCCTGCCACTGCTTTTCAGAGAAAGGGAGACAAACCCAGAGATAGACAAAGCTCATCCAATGAGTTAGCAGCAGAACTGGAGGCAGAAACTATATATATCATATTTACACTGACTCACCTGTTGATAAGCAGGTACATATATTCTGATATCATGTATTGTTAAAGAGAAAATGGTGACTTTTCTTCATAATGACTCTTTCCATCTTAGGACTTCAGAGAGACCTCCTCACTTACTACTTCTCTTTGTATTGTTATTAGACAATTCTGAGGTTATTGCCTCTCTACAGAAGCTAGCCAGAAAGATAGGGGAAAATGTAAGGGAACTTACCTAAGAAAACTAAGCATCTTTTTCAGGAATGTAATTATGGCGACCACAGATAAAGGGTCTTTTTCATTTTGAATATTGTACCCAGAGAATACTCTAGCAGGAGGGCAATGAGTATTCAATCTTCTTTATTTCATGAAATAATAATTAAACTGCTAGAGTCCAATTCTGCATCAGGTTCTTTCTTAGAAACTGTCAACATTAATAGAAATAAGATGTAATTTCTTATGGATGTAAGTAAGATATATTTCATACCTTCAACAAGTCCACAGTCTAATGGTACATCCTGGCAAGAAACTGAAAAATTGCAATACAGATTCATAAAATTGATTGTTGTGGATACATGCCACTGATTAAATTCTGTTCTTCACTAAAACACATACTGGGAAACCACTTTTCATTCACTGAGACAAGTCTTTCTTGGGAAAAGAGGAGCAGAGTAGGGTACTTTACAAATATGAATGTCTATGTGAGTACTTTGGAATCCCTTAGTGAGCCTCCATTAGAAAGATAAACCACTCTTGTGTCACTGAGACTAGAGTCACTGAAAAGGAAACTGAGAAACTAAGAGCACATCTCTTGGAAGGGTGGACTTGCAACACCATTGTAGAGGGGAAGGGCAGTATGATCCCATGTGCAAAAAATGCCTATCTTTTTATTTTGTATTTATTTATTTTAACTTTTAATTTTTTTATTTTAAAGATGTGGGGTACAATTCAGTGTTAGGTACACAAATGCTCATTATGCAGATACCTTTGTTGATGAGGTGTGCCCCTCCCTCCCCCCCCCCCCGCCCCCCGCCTGCAGTTTCCCTCAACTGCCAATCCCACCCCTCCTCACCTGGCAGTTTTCCACTACTACCAATCCCTTTCTTATAGTATTACGATAATTGTTCAAGGTTCACTGATGAGTGAGAACATATGGTACTCTGTTCCATGTTTCTGTGATAGATCACTGAATATGAATGACTCTAAATCCATCCAAGTTGCTGTGAAGTCCATATGTTTGTCCTTTATGGCTGCATAATATTCTATTGTATAGAATATCTACCACATTTTTTTAACCAGTCCAGCTTCAGTGGGCAGCATGGTTGGTTCCATGTTTTTGCTATTGTGAATAGAGCTGTAATAAACATGTGTATGTAGGTATCTTTTTTGTAGAATGATTTGAGTTCCTCCAGGTATATTCTCTATAGGGGGATTGCTGGGTCATATGGAAGGCCAATTTCTAGTTTTTTCGGAAACTGCCACACTGTTTTCCAAAGAGGTTGCACTAGTTTGCATTCCCACCAGCAGTGTAGAAGTGTTCCTTTTTCTCTGCATCCTCACCAGCATCTGTTGTTGTTTTATTAATGATGGCCATTCTCACTGGAGTTAGGTGGTATCTCAATGTGGTTTTGATTTGCATTTCTCTGACGAAAATCCTATCTTTTTAAGTTGATTCCCAGGAAGGGAAGGCATAGGGATTCCAGGTTGTGACATATCCACAGATATTGTCATTAATTCAACCAGAATCTTTGTGTCTAGCTGATAACTTGAGACAGGGCTCATTATATACCTGAGAGAACTAATCATGAGTATTTTCAAATGGAGAGCTCCACAGTGGGGCCTTTTGGCCTCGCTTGCCTAAGAATATATGAGTATTTCCTCCCTTGAAGAACCATAGCAGGAGGCGTTATGGTTGGACAGGTGTGGTCCCATGGAAAGATGAGACAGCTCAGCCTGTTAGAGCAGAGGTTAGCAGTTTCCAAAAGGATAGATTTGGCAGCCAGTAACAATGGCAGAAATGCTCTTATCTAACACTGTTTCTCTTGCTTTATTTTAGAGATTGGGCTGACTTCACTTTTAAGATTTCATAAGTTCAAAGTTCATGATTTGTTTATTGCTGCTGCTGCTGTTATCTTGATTGCTCATTTTTAACAGTTTTTGGTAAGAGGAAACTCTAAAAAATGGATACTGTACAATAATAAAATCATGTAATTATTTTTATAGGAATGAAGCATCTGGGGATCTGAAGAATTCATTAGAAAAATCAAACATATGTAACTGTATTTTTCCTCTGAGTTCATGAGGTGATTTGTAGAGGCCAAAATGATATTAGAAGTGTGGTTTTTTGTAGGCATAAAGAGGAGGGATCTCAACTATGGCTGAAATAGCAGAAAGGCTGCCCAGAGGAAAGAGGCCTGAGAATGGACAAGTGAGCTCCGGAAAACAGTCAAAAGGGGGAAGTCCAGGCAGTGGGAACAGTATGTGCAAAGTCAGACATGCCTGAAATTATAGCCATGACTTTTGCATTGACCATGTGCCAGGGGGTGAGACAGAATCCCATTTATAGAATAGTAGAGAGAATAATTTCATTTTGTTTGTTTTGTTTTTAGTGAACCAGGTTTGGAATTCCACATGGCCACAGCATCAGGTTCATGAACAGAATGAATAGAGAAGAAGCCAGCAGCCTCGCTTACTGGGTTAAAGAGTCAGAGGTCACCTTAGAGGCCATGACAAACTTTGCCATAGGAAGGGTCTCTTGGGTTCTGAAGAATAAAACCTCTGAGTATGTGGACCACTGAGTGACATCTCTAGCTGAACTGGAGACCTATGAGGAGAGACGGGATCAAGAAGAAAATAGTCACTTCCCTGTCACTATTGATTTGGTCTTCATAATCATCTGTAAGGACAGGACTGTTCTCTTTTGATGGATGAGAAATGAGAGCCAGAACACAGATGCCTGCCAGACAGTTAGAAGCCAAACTCACACCAGCTCATACAGGTGAGAAAAACAAGTTGCACTCACAATGCCTTCCATTATTTCACTTCCTTCCTCCTTATTGCTTTTTTAGCCCAGCTTGGCTGCAGAATCTGAGTGCAAGTACTTTATTTCTATTACCTGAGTCTTAATTTCAACAGTCGTATGTAATAGACATTGTACACTCTGTCCTACCTAAGAGTTTTGAGAAACATAAAATCCAAACTCCTTGAGCACCCTAGACTGTCATTTGCAATCTGACCCTTACCCTCCTCCAGTTAATCTCCTAATACTCAACACATGCTGCTCACCCCTAATATCTCACTCAAGTCACAATGAATGACTTTGAATTCTTTGCCACCATCATATGCAGCCTCAGCACATTTTTCTATTCATGTGGAAAGCAGTTCTTTTCATCCCCATTACAGGGGAATTCCCATTCTTCCTTCAAGTCTGAGTTTAAATGTCACCTTCTCCAGAAAATCTACCCTAACTACATGGAATGCCACTTCTTTCTGTGTTTCCCTTCTTCTCCCATGACACCCTATCTTCCTCCACAGCACCTATCACAGTATATTGGAACTGTCTGGCTTTTTACCTGTCTTTCCCACCAGAGAAACAGAAGCTAGCAAGTAGTAAGCAAGGTTATGTTATCCTTCATCATCTCTCCAGTACCAAACATAGCATTTGACAAATGGCACATACTTAAAAATGATTGGATGAAAAAATAAAAAAACTAAAAATACCAGTGCAGGTAACAAGATAATTTAGAAGGACAGGTAAGGAAAAATGTAACAATACTCTGTTGCAACACTTGACTATTTGTTTCCATAGCAGCTTGGAACCCTTCATACTCTCACATTCTACCCTTGCTCAAGAGGTCAAGCAAGGTCTGCTCTAGCAGGGTGCCTGACTTCCTCTGGAAAGTATTCCCTGGTCATATCTTGCATTCTTTTGCTTCTGATGTTGTCAGGGAAATCAGGAGCTTCTGGGATCTCTATTAGCCGCAGGCTGTGTGAACAGACTCTGGGCAAGAGATTCAGCTGGGAAGAACACTCCTGATGTGAACAGAGTTGTTCTGAATGCATATGAAGAAAGCAGGTGGCATTTACTCTTGCTGTGAGCAGACGTGGTGGTAAGGTATAAAGGAAAATGAATGAAATTCAAATATGTGTTGAGGCCCTCAAAGGCAGTGGGACACAAGAAAAGTGAGGTTAAAATTTAAAGGCACACATCTCGTATTTAGAATGCAGATCTTCCAGGTTCTTTAGAAAGATATCAGTACTTCAACTCTTAGGTCTGTTCTAGGGATGAAATGAAGTAGTTCCTATGGGCTGTTTAAATGAATTCTGGCATTTAGTAGACTCTATCTGTTTATCTATCTTAATGTACAAATGAATGAAAATGTATCCATCCTTCAAATATAGTATGAGCCCACAATTTTTAAAATTAACACGACATCAGAAAACTTTATTTATTTTTAATCTTTCACTATGTAATAAACAGCAACTTAAGTCTCCAAGCCAGTACCAGGAACCCACAGTATGAGAGGGATCTACGTGTTACCAGTTCTCTGTATCTATAAGTTGCACAATAGCCACTAAAAGAAAGGCCTAAACTGGTGATCTGAAAATGTGGATGAGTAGCAGGCTCTGCAATAATTGTTTCAATTAATGCCTGTCTGCTAACAGAAATGGAGATTCCAGAGACGTTCTGATTATTACTCACTCTCATCCCACCTTCATCTGTCTAACCTAGTCTGTCATCTCCCGGGGACAGCAGGCTCTAATGAGACAGAGGAGCAGATATGCATGTAGTTAGCTCTGCTGCCAGTTGGAAAGCCAGTGATCCAACGTCTCCAGTAGACAGGCCCAGGCATCCCACTCTTGTTGGAAACATTAGCATCCAGAGGTACACTAGGGAGGCTATTCATGCCTTGGGCTTCCTCTAGGGCCAATGCGGTGGGTACTGCTCTGGGTTGGCTAACCCACTTGGGCTTCAGTCCAGCAGCACACAGCTCATCACTCCTCTCTGCAGATATAATGGGGCCATGCTTGACTTCTTGGCCAACCAAAGTAGGATCCACGCCGAGCTTTCTGCAAATCCGGCTAAAAATGTATTTACATCAAACAAAGACATCCTTCAGATCTTGACTTCAAGTGTGGAACTAACTAAAAGTCTCTGTTCCTAACCCATTGGATTACTGTTGTACTGACACAAATTAAGATGTCATTTATGGACTAGCTATAAGAGTGCTGAGCATGCTGTAATGTGATGTCCATATTTTTCTCCTACCTAGTCTGATCATGCAACCCTCTTTTTCTGTTAATAGCTTCCCATTGCCTATGGTAAAATCCTCCCCCAACTTTTCTGATCCTAGCAAAAGAAGGAGGCATATCATTCTTGTGGCTGCTGATTACTCAACAACAGGGAAATCTAGGCTGGTTCATTCATAATACTGAATTTCAATGGACAGGGGAATAAATGGCTCAGAAAGAGGAGGAAGAAAAAGAAAAGGAAGAAGAGGAGAGGAAGAAAAGGAGAGAAAGAAAAGAAGGACAAAGAAGAGGAAGGCAGTGAAGACATAGGAGAAGGGGAGGAAAACAAGGAGAAGGAGAAGGAGATCATTTAAGCTTTAGAACCTACAAGAATCTGATACAAAGGGAGTCAGTGTCTACTCCCTGGACAGCATAAATTGTACGTGTGCCTGTGTGTATGTGCCTATGTGTGTGGTGTGTTTTTGTGTGGGGTTGTGTTGAGATTATAGATAATTTGTACTTTCTGTGTCTTTGTTTTGAATTTTTCTCAATAAAAATAGAAAACTACAAATAATAAAAAGATCAAATATATTGTGAGTTCAATATTTCAATTCTATACATTCTATTTATTCTATGAAATTAATAGTACTAAATAATAGTAATAAATAAAACTAGTAAGGAGGAATCTTGAAAACCCAACATTAGCTAAGAAAGTCAGATCCCAAAGAGAACATGCTATATGATTCCATCGACATGAAGTTCAACAAAAGCAAACATCTTCTCTTAGAAGCTATGGTATTGAGAGTAAGGAGAGAGGTTTTCTGTGTGGAGAATACTGAAGGGTATAAAGAAGTGGGCTTCTGGGGAGCCAGCAATGTTTAGTTTCTTACATAGCTGCTGGTTATGAGTGCATTTAGTTTGCGAAAATGTTTTGAGCACTGAACTTGTGATGTGTGCACTTTTCTATTTGTCTGTATGTCTGTAATATTTTAATGGTATTTTTAAAGAGTCCTTAGGCAAACTTTGTCTTAACTAATCTACCTTAATTGTTCACTAAAGATCTCTAATTGTTCTGGTGTACTCAAGGTGAATATCCCATACATTGTATCCCATAAGATATATGTAACTCATTTTTAAAAATAATTCCAAACTAGTCCTTACTGGTTTGAAAATTAATGACCATGGTATCCTTCTGTGCTGCTGCTTTTTCCTTTTTCTTTTTAAAAATTTTTTATTTTAAAGATGTGGGGTATAATTCAGGAGTAGGTAAACAAATGATCATTGCACAGGTAAAGTTTGGGCATCACTTTGGTCCCCACTTTACCTGGTTTGAGGTCAGATACACTGATTGATGAAGTATACCTGCCCCTGGCAGTTTCCCACTACTGCCAATCCCTTTCTTAAGGTATTATGATAATTGTTCAGGGTCTGCTTATGAGTGAGAACATGTGGTACTCAGTTCTTTGTTTCTGTGAGAGATCACTGAGTATTATAGATTCTAAGTCCATCCAAGTTGCTGTGAAGTTCATAATTTTGTCCTTCTTTGTGGCTGCGTAATATTCCATCATGCAGATGTACCACATTTTTTTGATCTAGTCCACTTTTGATGGGCAGTATGGTTGGTTCCATGTTTTTGCTATTGTGAATAATGCTGCAATAAACATGCAAGTGTAGGTATATTTTCATAGGTTGTTTGCATTCCTCCAGGTATATTTCCAGACAGGGGATTGTTGGGTCATATGGAAAGTTGATTTTTAGATCTTTTAGGAATAGCCACACTGTTTTCCACAGAGGTTGTACCAGTTTTCACTCCCACTGACAGTGTAGAAGTGTTCCCTTTTCCCCACATCCTCATTAGCATCAGTTGCTTTTTGAGTTATTGATGGTGGCCAACCTGACTGGAGTTAGGTGGTATCTCAATAAGGTTTTAATTTTCATTTCTTTGATGATTAGTGAGGCTGAGCATTTTTTCACATATTTGTTGGTTCCTGGTAGTCTTCTTTTGAGAAGTGTCTATTCATATATTTTGACCACTTTTTAATAGGACTGTTATTTATTTATTTATTTATTTATTTGGCATGTTTGAGTTCCTTGTAGATCCTGGATGTTAGGCCTTTGTCAGATATACAGTTGGCAATATATATTTTGCATTCTGTGGGCTGTCTTCCTGCTTTCTTGATGGTTTCTTTTGCTTTGCAGAAGCTTTTCAGTTTGATGTGGTCCCACTTGTCTATCTTATTTCTTATGGCATGATCATCTGGGGTTTGATCAGGAATTGGTTGCCAGTTCCAATTTTCATAAGGGTGTCTCCTGCATTTTCGAAGGTTTTTATAGCTTGAGGTTTAATGTTTAGATCTTTGATCCATTTGGTGTTGATTTTTGTGTATGGTGATAGGTAGGGGTCTTGTTTTAATCTTCTGCATGTGGTCAGCCAGTTTTCCAGCACCATTTACGGAGTAAGTTATCCTCTCCCCACTGGTTGTTAGTGGAGGCTTTGCTGAAGATGAGTTGATTGAGAAATTGGGGTTTTGCTTCCAGAATCTCTATCCTGTTCCATTGGTCTATATGCCTGTTCTTGTACCAATACCAGGCTAATTTAATTATTGTAGCATTATAATAAAATTTAAAGTCTAGAAATGTGATACCTCCCCCTGTGTTTCTTTTGCTGAGGATTATTTTGGCTATTCATGGTCATTTGTGTTTCCATATGAATTTCTACATTGTCATTTCCAATACTGAAAAGAATGATGCTGATAATTTAATGAGTATAGGTCAGCATGAAAATCAAAGCAGAACTTAAAAGATTTCTGGAAACAAATGAAAAAGAAGACATATGTTACCAAAATCCCTGGGATGCCATAAAAGCAGTACTGAGAGGAGAATTCATTTCTTTATGAACACACATCAAGAAAATGGAAAGATCACAAGTTAACAGCCTAACAAATCACCTAAGGGAGGTAAAAAAAAGACAAGACCACCAAAACCCTAACTTCAGCAGAAGACTCCAGATCACCAAGGTAAAAGCCTAAATATAGGAC
>CAUYQG010243006.1:0-16027 GCA_963574415.1 Tarsius wallacei
GAATTACAGGCATGCGCTACCACGCCCGGCTGATTTTTTGATTTATTGTAGAGATGAGGTCTCGCCAAGTTGCCCAGGTGGGTCTCGAACCTGCGGGCTCAGGCAATCCACTCACCTCAGCCTCCCAAAGCGCGGGATTACAGGCTGAGCCACCGAGCACAGCTAATACTGTGCCTTTCAATGAATGAACATGAAGTGCAACTTCACTTATTTAGGTCATCGATTTCTTTCATCATAGTTTTTTCAGTTTCCTACATATAGATCTTGTACATATTTTGTTAGATTTATATCTGACTTTCTTTTTTGTTGCTATTGTAAATGGCATTGTGTTTTTAATTTCAAATTCTAATTATTCATTGTTTGTATAAAGGAAAGCAATTTACTTTTATATATTAACCTTGTATCCTGCAACCTTGGTATAATTGCTTTTTATTTTCAGGCATTATTTTTTGTTGTCAATTTTGGGAATATAGTCATGCCATCTGCAAACACGACAGTTTGATTTCTTCCTTCCTTATCAATGTAGCTTATAGATTTGTTTCTTGTCTTAATATACAAACTAGGACTTTCTGTAAGATGCTGAAAAGGCATGGAGAGAGGAGATATCCTTGTTTTGCTCTTAATCTTAGGAAAGAAACCTCTAGTTTCTCACCATTAAGTATGATATTAATCATGGTTTGTTTTATAGATGTTCTTTATCAAGCTGAAGTTCCCTTCTATTCCCTATTTGTTGAAAGTTCCTATTTGAAATGGATGTTGGAATCTGTCAAATGCTTTTTTGTATCCATTGATATGATCATATAAATTTTATTCTTAAGGATATTGATAGGATAGATTACATTAATTGATTTTTGAATATTAAACCAGCTTTGTATACCTGAAATATATCCCACCTGATTGTGGTATACAATTGTTTTTATAAACTGTCGAATTTGATTTTCTAATATTTTGTTAAAAATTTCTATGTTCACATTAACAAGAGATATTGGTCTGAAACTTTTTCTTTCTTGTAATGTCTTTATCTAGTTTTGTTATAAGGCGGGCAGGCTGCATAGACTGAGTTATGGAGTATTTCCTCTGCTTCCATTTTAAACTAATATTATGTGCTGTCTTGACATCTGGTAAAATCAGGAGGGGCTAAAATGGCCTAACCACAAGTTACCCTCTGTTTTGAAGGTAACTGGGATTTGTTTTAATCAGGTATGATAAGACATACAGACACAGACATTACTATCTTAAAGGATAATGTTTTTAAACTCATAGATCCCTAAACACAGGTGTAATGGTATGCCATGCAGAGCCACACAGGGAAGAACCTTGGTTAGTCAGGAGACAGAGGGAGATGGATTGGTTGGTTTGCATAAGAAAGATACACTCCATTTTATAATGGGGTTGTTTGTTTTTTTCTTTTCTGCCCATTTGAGTTCCTTGTAGATCCAAGATGTTAAGCCTTTGGTGGTCAGAGGCCAGTAAGGCGGGTGGGGGGGGGGGGGACAAGGGATGAAGAAAAAGAAAGAATATAAATGTAGTTGTTACTACTTAACTGTGTACTTAAAAATAGTGAATATAACAAATTTTATATTTATATTGTTTCCATTAACAATGTTCATATGATGTAGCATTTGTATATAACCTACACGCTCCTCCCATATACTAGAAATCATCTCTAGATTATTTATAATGTTGAAAACCATGCCTACACATCATTTCATTTGTGTGGATCCAGTGTAGTACTTGGTGCACAGAAAATTCAAGTGTCGCTTCTTGGAACTTTGTGAAATTCTTTTGAATATTTTCCATCCACTGTTGGTTGAATCCATGAATGGAGAATCCATAAATCCTTAAATGTGAAACCTATATATACTCACTCATATATACTTTAGGTTCTGTTTCTCTGGAAAACCCTCACTAGCACAAAGTGCATGAAGTGTCTAGCATGGTTCCTGACAAAAACTGGTATTAAAAAAGGGTATTTTTCCTGTCTTTCTTCCAAGTTAGGGCCAAAATAGGGAGAACTAACCCCAAAAAATCTTCTCTGAGAGTTGTCAACTACATCAGAGAAATCTTGAAAGCATCATTACCCATGAAAAATGGGCAATCTTTACATTTGCTCTGGATCATAAGAGAGACAAAGTCCTTTCAATTTCAGCATGTCAGGCAGTAGTCTCTGGGCATCTTTGGTTATACAGAAATGTAGAAATGACAGTAAGAATTGCCAGAATGTGATTATGTCCTAGAACAGCTGGATTCACTTTGTAGCTCAGTGCAATGCTAGTTTTTTGACCCAAAGTTACTTAGAAAATTATTTTTTTAATCTTTATTTTGCTTTTTGGAGGAAGGGGCATTTGCCTATTTGTTCTTAGGTGAAAAGAATAACTGAACAGCTATGTTAAAGTATATTCAGGACTAGAGAGTTGATATGATTTATGTCTGCAAATGTAGGTTTCCTGGTGGTCCCCGATCCTGGGGAAAGAAAGTATATTTCTATAAGCAAAAATAATAGAAACAGATTATATGGCAGTGCATCAGAAAAATAAATAGAAAGTGTCTGGTATGATTTGAAGATGTTCATTAGTGGAGCTGTACTGGAAATACGGTGGGAGAATTTTTTTTTTGCAATTTTACACAGTTGTGTTTTTGTCTAGCCTGATCAATGCTGGTCTTGTATCCTAAGTCTCCTTTTCTTTGCCTTTCTAGTGAGTCATTGACCACATGGCTTCAGTTCCCAGTTTGCCTGCTGAGGAGGAGGGAAAAAATAGTCTTGATAAACATGCAGACTATTTAGAATATAAGGTTCACACAATTGATTGCTCTGGCATGGTCTCAAGAGAACTACTATACTGAATCTCCTTTATTAAAAGTCAGTTGTACCCTCTCGTTGTCTAAGAACCTCATTCATCTGCAGGGTCCTTCAGGACCAGATTTTAATTGCTTACTATTTTGTTTGCATGCATACGAGTGTTGCAACGATTTGTTAGGTTGGGAGAAGACATCTGTATGTCTAGGGAATCTATGCCTTTATGCTTTACTTTGACCAATAATTTTCCTGGGCTTTAAATATGTTTGTAAACATTTTTGTAATTCTTTTTCTGGGAATTTGCAAGGCAAGTTGTATATGTTACATTACTTATCCCCTCTACCAGGAATGCTGACTTGCTGTATAACAATATCATCCTATATCAGTGATTAAATTTTACATCTAAATATCAGAAAGGACATTAAAATTCTTCTTGTTTTTTAAAGAGGAGGTAAAATATAGCATTAGTGCTATGTAAACATTGTATTTCTACATGAATTTTCTATTCATCCCTTTGATGCTGCTTGTAGTTTAGAAAATTTAACAAAATTTGTATTATTTTGAGATTAGTTATTTTTATTTGATTACTATGATAAAAATTGATGAAGTGACAGGGTGATCTTGATCCAGAAAAACTAATTTTTGAATTGTCAGATGAGAAAACTTTTTTTAAAGTTTTCCGTTAAATCTTTCACTGAACTTTCCTTGAACAGTCAAAGAAGATAAGTCACATTTTAAAGACAAAAGAGGCAATAGTTCTCTGAATTCAAATATTTGTTTTTTTCTACCATATCACATCCTGTATATACAAATTTTTTAATATAGTTGATTTAAGTCTTTGTTTATAGTAAAATTTCCTATAAAAATTATGCCTTTAATATCTGGGTACAGTAAACTCTATCAAATTTTTTTAGTTGTCTTTTTAAGTTGATTTACAATTAGGGAATACCATGTTTTTAGATTATTAAAGAACATACCATGTTTTCTTTTGCATTTTGTTTTGTTTTATTAATTTTCTTTACTTTTAAGTATCTAGCACTATTGGAATTTATCTTGTTATTATATGAAATTTGAGCCCAGTTTTATCATTTTTCAGTTTAATTTTTGGGACTCCATTTACATGCTTGAGAAGACCTTTACTCCCCACCTATTAGAAATTCCATTTTAAAAAGTATATTAAATTACCATGTATGCTTGGATTTATTTCTGGACTTTCTACTGTATTCCCTTAGTCTGTTCATGATCCAGTAAAACTCTTATGAGGCAAGCAGTTCCCTCATGTATCACTGTCACTCTCATACAACTTTTAGTCAATACAGGCATATAAATGAATAATTAATTAAAACTTTTGATAAATTCTAGAATTGTACTAAAATATATGTAGCATTTTACACCCTTTAAATTACAAAGGTGTTTGTATAAGTCACAAAGCAGAAACATAAGCATTAATGCTTCTAGAATACACTAATCAATTAAAACTATAAAAATAAAATGTTGAATCTATAAGTTTGTTTGATGTCATAATTATCTTTCCAAAATTTTAAGAGATATGTGCATAATCTGTCTACATTTTTATGTGCATGTGAACTCAACAACTTTATACTATAATATGTTTGTTTTTTTTTTGAGTTGGAGTCTCACTCTGTCGCCCAGACTGGAGTGCAGCGGCATGCTCCCGGCCACCCAGCTTCGACCTGCTGGGCTCCAGCGATCCTTCTGCCTCAGCCTTCCAAGTAGCTGGAACTACAGGCGTGCGTTACAACACCCAGTTAATTTTTTTGATTTATTTTTGAGAGGCGGTCTCGCCAAGCTGCCCAGGCAGGTCTCGAACCCACGAGCTCAGGCAATTCACTCACCTCGGCCTCCCGAAGCACGGGATTACAGGTTGAGCCACCGAGCCTGGCCTATAATGTGTTTTTTAAGAACAATTTGACATATTTTAAAATTTCCATTATTTATATATTTAAAAATCATTGAATAAACAGTAAATTTTGTAAGGTGGTTTCTAAAATAGCATCTATTTTTTGTGTATATAGCTTCTGGAATCCATTTTATTGTTCATCCCTTATGTGTTTTTTCAATATTACCAATATTCCTCATTCAACATTCTTCCATTTTTTATTTTATTTAAAAAATAATACTGCAGTATTAGCATATAAGTGTGCAATATGTATATTAGTGTGTATACATATATATAAATATATGTGTGTACACATATATGTGTGCACACACATGTATATATAACCAACATATGTGCAATATATAAAATGTATATGAAACGGTTTTTGCAATATACTAATACCACATGTCGATATATGTGAGTTACCACCTGAGTTCTTCTCTCTATGTTTGTTCTGCCTCTTCTTGTTTGCCTAAGTTGTAGGTGGTAGAAGTTAATTATTCCAGAATTACTTTGCTAGTACCCCACAAATAGTCACACACACACACACACACACACACACACACTCACACACACACATACACACACACAGCCTTACTCTCTGTATCAGGCCCTGAACCATGAAGAAGAAAACCTATTTATAGAATGAGAATACCAAATTTATTGAAAGTAGCCTGCTATCACTGATGTCCTCTGAGCTGTCTTGTCACACCTCTCTAAGTACACTTTTATCAGAGTTCATGTCCTGTGAGCCAGTTGGCAGAGCTGGCAGGCTAATATATTCAGTTTTAATGGCCCTTTAGTTGATTTATGATTCCCTTAATTTTAAAATTTAAATGTGTGTGGAAAAAGCATATTTTTTTGTTTCTTTTCTTATTTCAGCCTTCTTCATATTTAACTACTCTGTACTTTGTTCTTAAATTCATCTTTTTTTTTTAACTTCTACTGAAGGCTGTTTCTTCCTGTCCACATTTTCTAGTTTTCACCTATTTCATTTTAAGACTGTGGCCAATTAGAATGCTGATCTTCATCTACCAAACACAGTCACAAATATACACACAGTATACTTTTCTTTGAAGCTGGATTCTATTTTAGCATTCCTTGCTTTCACTCAGACCTATGACTTTTGGCACCACTGACATCAATATCTTCTTAAAAGCCTTTTCACTATGTCCCGTCCATTATATGCGCTAGTCCCCTCGGTCTTGCTGTCAGTAGCTTCCAGTGTCTTATTTATTTGAATATCACTTTGGGCACTGTTGGTCATTGGTATTTTTTTCCCCTAAAAACCATAATCTACACTGTTCAACTTGTTAAGCTTTGATAATCTTGGGTTGGTTGTGTTGCCCAGTCCAGACATTCCAAAGAATACTGCGTTTAGGTCATCATATAGTAATAAACAGAGACTTAGATTTAAACTGAAAAAGATGAAAATTGAAAATCAGTTTTTCTTTCTTCTTATTTTAATAAGCTGGGAAGATTATTTAAATTCATTTTTTTCTTAGTTTATTTCTCTGTTTAAAGGAAATATGCTCACATTTTAATTCTGTTTTACACTGAGCATTAAATAATATTCAACAAAAATATAGCTATATAAAAATAACAACCATTTATATTACATATTATCATATTATAGTCATTTTACATACAATATCTCTAATCCTAATAGCAATAATAAAAGTAGTTTCTTAGAATTACAGTTTTTTTCAAGTGAAGATCAAGAAAGCTTACTGATAGTGCTTTATCAGCAATAATACCAAAAATCGGTGTTTAAACTAGAATACCTGGCTTCAATACCCACACACCATTATATCATCCTGTTGGCTTGGCAAATATTAAATGCTGACTACGTGTATTTTTTTTCATTTCTTTTAAGATAAGAAGGATATTATAGTCACAGTAAAAATTAGATAAAATTACTGCATAATTAACAATGTTATTGATTCTTTGAGACCAGTATTTTTGACATATACAAAATTACATCTCCCAGAAAATGTAACACAATATCTACTGTGTATTTGGTGTTCAAAAAGTATTTGTAGAGTTGCTCTCAGATTCCAAAATTAAATTTTGATTGGACAATGACACTTGTAATCTGTTAATGTGTGAATTTTTACATGCATAAATCCAGATGCATGCTTGAGTTAGAAAAGATCTTAATAGTCTAAGGTCACAATAGCCTGGATATATGTAATCTGCCAACTTATGGTGTATAATTACTTACAAGGAGTCATTAGCAATACAACCAAAATGTAATTGAATTCAGTTTCGACAACATCAAGATAAATCCCAAATAAATATAAGATTCACATCAGTCATGGTTAGAGTAATTTTTTTTTAAATCCCTATCACTTTCTTTCAAAGGAATTTAGTATCTTAACTTGGTGAGAATTTGGGGATGCTGAGTAGGAGCATAAAAGAGTGGGACCTGCTGTTTTGGTTGATTTTTATAATACTCATGTCCATTTGGAAGAAGATAACTTCAAATATGACTCCACTTCTATGATAAATGACTGCCACAATAATGGCAGCCAATGAGCCAGAATTCCAACCACAGTCAAAGTCTTTGTAGATATTGGGTTGCAGAACCAGCGCTGCTTGGGAGCAGTCAATGAACAGCTTCATTGGGTAGAGTTACAGTGTAAGTCATTTCTTTACCCAAAGCTATCTACTCACAGTGAGCTGAGGATGAAGACTATCAATCACCTCAATGAGCTCAATCACAAAGGAAAATTTGCATTCAAATATGACACACACATGAATTATCAGATTAATGCAACTATGACTCTTTGCCTAGTTATAAGGAGGTTAAATACCTTGGTGATGTGTGACATATTTAAATACATTATCTTAAAATTGTCACTGGTTCCCCCTGAAATATCCATGGTCTTTATTTATACATACTTGAGAGTCAATAACATGATGGTGGCTTTCCTTAGATCCACCATCTTTATCTGTTTCTATTTCTTTAACGCACACGGTCATGTTTATGTGCATACCTGATAAAGATATTTTCACTGAATAGAAGGGCAGCATTAGTTGCATACCCTTTAATTAGCCTGATTAACCAGAAAAAAACTAATAACCAGTCTGTTAGATGGAACATATTGATTAATAAACTTTTAATTAATTATGAGCTTTGTGAAAGGATAACATGCTGAAAAGGAAAAAAATAAATAAAACGTTTTTGATTTATAGACCCCTCTTCAACCATAAAAGGCATCTTGCAGTCAGTAAGTCTATGCACAAATGTTTGTAGAGACAGTATGTGTGATATTCAAGGCAAAGTGATAAGTGATGCACGGAACACAAATAAATGCACTCTGTGTTACTCTATATAATATGGTCACTGACATAAGGACAATATAATATAGCTGGTGTGTAGTTAAATAGTAGGTAAATTGGGGACAGAGCAATTCAGATTTGAATAATGACTATATGCCAGGCACTTTAGGAACTATACCTTATTTCTTTCTCACAGTAAATCTAGCCCAATGGACACCATTTCTAGACTTGCAAACTAAGAAACTCAGACATAGCAAATGCAAATGCTTTGTCTGAGGTTGCACAACAGGTCATTGATAGAATCAACGTTGTAACCAAGGTCTCTCTAAATTTAAAATCCATAATCTTGCTTCTGCTGTATACCATTCTGTGGTTGTAAAACACAAGGGATAGAAGCTGTTAAACAGAAAAAAGTCAGTGTGCCATAATATTTTATGTTAGAGAGGAGGAAAAATTAGAAAAGGCATTTTTTCATGGCTAAAGTGAAGTTCTGGTGAATCATAACATTCACCATAAATTTCACTGCCCACTATTATTTGCTTTGTTGCTTACCGAAAATGCTACTAAAATCTCACAGGCAAACCTGTTTAACATTTCACATATATATATGGAAATATTGGCTACTGTTTTGTGAAAATTTAGAGTTAATTGGTACTCCCAACCAAATGTATATAGTGAAGGTACAATGATTTCACAAACATCATGCAGCTACTTTACAGTAAAGTTAAAAAAAATTACTTTTCTTATTTCTAGATAACAATGTCATGCTGAGTAAAACTTACTATCTGAAGGTATAACTAAATTATAAAGAACTTTGTGTTATTTCCTAAACATTCTAATGAGTTAAACTGTTTACCATTAGTGTCTACAAACTTCTGAAAGATATTTGTGAAGATTCTAAAAGGCAACTAATATTTTATTACAAATTTACATTTCAGCTTATTGTATTTTTCAACTTAGAATCGTGTTTGACAAGTTAGAAGAATTGGAAAACAGACACAAAAGAAATATAATCACCCCAAATCATTTTCATTCTTAATTCAACTGCTTTTGTCAAATGCTATACAATCTAATAATGTGTTTCCATTTCTATAAAGCTAGAACACTCCAATGAATCATGAGGTACTTAGCCTGTGCTTTTTTTCATTTTGTAAAATAAAAAATACTGTTACTAAATTTCTCACTCAATCATAGCCCCATATGATGGATAATTTCTTAGAGAAGTTTTAGGTAAATGGTTATTGATGTAAATGGATTTATGGAAAACTGAAAACTTATTAGTCACATGGTTTTTTAAAGAATTATACAATTCTATCAACAATTTATGAAGAGATCAATTTCATCATACCATTACTAGAAAATAAATAATTTGTGTTATAAGCAGTGTTGCTTGAGCTATTATCTTATACAATAAGAAAAGAATTGGCAGTAATGTGAAACTGCCAGGGGAGGGTGGCACACTTCATCAACAAGGATACCTGCATAATGAACATTTGTATACCTAACCCTGAATTGGATCTCACATCTTTAAAATTTAAAAAAAAATAATAATAATAATCAGCACTGTTGCCCTGATTATATTTATTCCTCATTTATTTCTTCTCCAAAACTTTTTTCTACATGTATATTTGAGTTTTCTCACTATATAATTTCCTTTCTCCCTGAATCAGTTTTATTAACCTCTTCATAGGAAGAGTCTGCTGGTTAAAAATTTTTGTCAGTTTTTGTCTAAGAGTGTCTGTCTTTCTCCTTTACTTTCTATTGCATACTGCATAGTATATTCTAGATTGCTGGGGTTTTTTTTAAACCAATCATTGAAATATTTTACCATACTTTCTTTTCACTTGCGTAGTTTCTGAAAAGTCCTCTTTCATTCTTATCATTGTTCCGCTAAAGGTAAAGTGTACCTTTTAAAAAAACAAACCAAAAACAACCAACCACCATCACAGCAAAAAACCTTTGTCTTTCTTTAAGATTCTCTCCTTGTCTTTAGTTTTCAGTAGTTTGAATATGATTGTGCCTAGGTATAGTATAATATTGGGGATTTATTCTGCTTTGTACTACCTGAGCTTCCTTAACCTGTGGTTTATTGTCTGTCCTTAATTCTGGAAAGTTCCTGGACATTATTACTTCAAGTATTTATTTGGCTATTTTCTCTGTTCTGGTAATTCAGTGATGTACTTGTTACACATCTTGAAATTGTCCCACAGTCTCACAGTTATTGAATGTTTTGCATTTTAAAATCTCTTTCATATTGGTTTTGTAAATTTCTATTGACATTTTTTTCAGCTTACTCATTCTTTCTTTGGTCATACTCAGATATTAGTGAGCTCATCAAAGGAATTCTTCATTTTTGTTACAAATATTAACATATTAATCATAGTTATTTTACCTTCTCTGACCAATAATTCCAGCATTTATTTCAATTTTGTGTCAAATTCTGGCTTCTTCTTTGGCTTTTTACATGATGCTTTCACTTGATTTTGGCATGCTTATTTTTATTTATTTTAAACTAGAAATATCATTTCAAGTAATGGAAAATTTAATTTAGATAAATAAACCTTTTTTTTTTTTTTTTTGAGTTGGAGTCTCACTCTGTCACCCAGACTGGAGTGGAGTGGCCGCTCCCGGCCACCGCAGCCTCGATCTGCTGGGCTCCGGCGATCCTTCCACCTCAGCCTTCCGAGTAGCTGGAATTACAGGCATGCGCTACCATGCCCGGCTGATTTTTTGGTTTATTGTAGAGATGAGGTCTCGCCAAGTTGCCCAGGCAGGTCTCGAACCCGCGGGCTCAGGAATCCACTCACCTCAGCCTCCCAAGGCATGGGATTATAGGCTGAGCCACCGAGCCCGGCTTAAATAAACCTTTAAAGAGAGAATTTACTTTAACCTGGCTAAGAGTTGGGCTATCTTTAATGTTTGCTATAGGTGCAGATGCCAAAAGTTTTAAATGCATCTTGACTTGTTGGCCTCTATTGACTTTGGACTTCCCTAAGTACTCTTCCTTGTAATCTTGCAAGTATTTTAACTGTAATTCAATAAGATTATATTAGATATTTTTTCATGTAGTAATGGTAAGAGATGGGAAAGGGAAGCATTTTATAATTCATTATTAATTTCATTATTTTAGTAGGCCTATATCTCTGAGCTATGACCTTTACAAGTATTTTTAGTTCTCTTTGCTTTAAGTGAGACAGAATGGCTAAAGGGTCTTGACTGGATGAAATAACATGAAAAGAGAAGAAAATTACAGCAAGAAGATAGATAACAAAGGTGAACAGAACAAAAAAAATGTTCTTGACCCCAAGAATCTACCATAATAGATTAATATTTTTACATATACTTTGTATATTTTGTTCATGCTATAGCAATTAGCTCTTGATGATTAGATAAAATCACCAAGTAGATGGGTTTAATGACATTTGTTTTAAGAATAAATATTATCTTTTTGGTTGCATAAGGAGAATTGGTTCTTTTCCTGCCCACCTCCCCTAAGTATAAGTCTCCAACTTTTTGGTGTAAATCAGAATCATGATAGAAGGGGGTTGAGCTCTGAATTTTTGTGTACACTCACCAAAAATAATTACATTATGGGACTGTTACTTGAGGAAAAGTACAATTAAGTTATTGAAACATAGGGATGCTTGCTTCAACAACTAATATTACCTTTAAAAAAATGCAAAATGTTAAACAAATTGTTGCTTTTGGCTTTATAATTTATCTTACATGGGTACGTTTTTCCAAATTTTCAAATTTTTAATATAGACATCTAGAGCTGTGACAGACAATTTTCAAGACCCATATAATAACATTTGATATATTAATGAAGTGTCCTTCTGTGTAAATTTTCATCTGGCTATGTTCTTTTGAGGCATTTTTTTTTAACCTTCCACTAAGTACTACAAAGACATGGTAAAAGACAAGTTAAAGCAATATCATAAACTAGACTTGTCAACTTATTGTCAGAAAATAGAAGAAGTTTTCATAAGCTATAACATTAATCAAACCAGACCAAAAAAATTGAAGGACAAGCAATGTTAGCCATATGAGAAAGTTTATTCTATGTCCAGAAACAGAAAAACAATCTACCTGAAAATGTGATTAAAAAGCCTATCTTCCTTATTTCATTATGTCTTATTAATTCATTTAAAATTGATATTGCATATCTATGAGATTCCAAAATCTGAAACTTGTAGTTTCAAAATTTATGTATTTTACAGAAGACTGAATAATAACTCCTCTAATGACTAAATGCTGAATTTTAAAACCTTACTAGTTCCAACCACAAGTCTTCCATGAATGCTTGCTTTATTTGAGCAATAAGAGACTAAAATCTGAAAAAAATAAATAGACAAGATTTATAGAAGCCTGGGAAAAATTATTTACCTATATGTATTATAATTATGGATGATGTTACTTTATCAGTTAAAAGTAGTACATAATATTTACAAAGATTTGGAAGATATAAGCATGTAATCAGAAATATATCTTCTTTTAAAACTAAGTTGACTATTTTATTGCAAAAATATTCACCAACATATTTTAAGGAAATGTAAGATTCATAGATTCTAAGTGCTACATCATACCTGACAATAAAACTTTTAATCTGGCTGCTAGAAAAAAAACCTGGTGAGTTTATCCATCACTTCTGTCCTTTTGCCCATAGTCCTGGGCTTAGTATATTTTACTACCAGACATGATGAGTATATGGCTTGAAATGTTAATGACCTTGCTCCCTGGAATGAAAGATCTTATATATGACTGGACTGTTATGTTTTCTGTCTGAATTCTACTTTTCTAAAGAACCTGAGATATTTAATATTGAGAAGAAGACTGTCTCCATCACTGTTGGCTACTTAAAATTTCTTTCAAAATATTCCCCAGAACTCATGCCCTAAAAGTTTCTTCCTTTCACAAATTCTTCAGATTGTAAGTTCAAGTTTTGTGAAGAAAAATCATAAATTCAATTTTTTGTACATTGATTTCTAGGTGCCTTTAAGACACTGAATTGGAACTGTCTTCTAGTCATACTCATACACACACACACACACGCAAACACACCTCAGGGAACATATTTAAACTAAAGATAAAATGTTGTGAGTCTTCTGTGTAGCAAGAATATAGAGTGAGAGAAGAAGGTTTGGGACTGATCCTGAAAGAATTTCAATATTTGGAGATCTGATGGAGAAGATTGAACCCATAAAGTTCACAAAGAAAGGAAAGCCAGAAGGAAGATCTAGAAGGACAGTTTTATGTCTGATAATGAAAAGAAGAGAAACTTTCATAAAAGCAGGAGCAGTTAAACATTTATAACTGCTGAGAGTTTCAGTAAAACAAATACTAAAAAACAAAAAAAAATTTTAGAGATATGGAAGTCTCACAATAAGGATAGTCAATTTTCATTAATCACAAATTAAATTCTTGCAAATTCGCCTCACTAAAATTTACTTGTTATAACAAAATAGTATCAATGTGTTGCACAGTCATTTTTGAACATGCAGAGCGCAGCAAAAAAAAAAAAAATTCTGACATGTCTGTTGCCAGCTAAAATGAAACATGGCCATGCTCTGCTTTCTTGGTCAGCTCTCATACCAAAAATAAATGTGCTTTATGCAGCCTAAGTAGTACCATGTTTTTTGCATTGTTGAGATTGTTTCTGGTGATTTCACAGTTTGAAATGACCACCAATCATTGTGCTACAAGTGCTGTCTGCTCTTTCTAAGCTCAAAAATGATTGTGATGTGCCTTATGAAGAAAATATTGTGCTTGATAAACTTTGTTCAGGAATGTTATAGTGTTGTTGGTTGTGAGTTTGATATTAATGAAACTGGCAAAAATAATAAATAAGTTATCTTTAAATAAAATGCTCAATTAAAAAGTTATGTATTCAATGAAACAAAAAGCTGATTCTTTGAAAGGATAAACAAGATTGATGGTAGCTAGATTGACCAAGAAAAAGAGAGAAAAAGCTCAAATAAACACAGTCAGAAATGCAAAAGATCAAGTCACAACTCACCCCGAAGAAATACAAAAGACTATCAGAGATTACTATGTACACTTGTATGTAAACAAACTCAAAAATCTAAATGGGTCAGGTGCAGTGGCTCAAGTCTATAATCCCAGCACTTTGGGAAGCCGAGGCGAGAGGATTACCTGAGCTCAGGGGTTTGAGACCAGCCTGGGCAACTTGGTGAGACCTCATCTCTACAATAAATCAAAAAAATAAGCTGGGAGTGGTAGCACCTGTAGTTCCAGCTATTTGGAAGGTTGAGGAGGAAGGATTGCCTGAGCCCAGCAGGTCGAGGCTGTGGCAGCCATGAGCATACCACTGCACTCCAGCCTGGGTTACAGAGTGAGACTCTGACTTGAAAAAAAAAAGAAAAAAGAAAATTTAAATGAAGTGGAGGAACTTCCTACATCACACAACCTCCCCAGATTGAAACAAGAAGAAATTGAGACCCTAAACAGATCAATAACAATCATGAAAATTGACTGTGTCATAAGAAAACTACCTACAAAGCCCTGGACTAGACAGCTTTCCAGCAGAATTCTATAAAACATACAAGGAGGAATGGATACCAATAATATTGAAAATATTCCAGGCAATTGAGAATGATGGAACTTTCCCCAAACATTTTATGAAGCTAATATCACATTGATACCCAAACCAGGTAAAGATCCAACAAAGAAAGAGAACTACAGACCAATATCATTGATGAACATAGATGCTTAAATTCTCAATGAGATCCTAGCAAACTGGATCCAACAACACATCTCAAAAATCATCCACTACAACCAAGCAGGCTTCATTCCCAGGTTGCAGGGCTGGTTCAACATTCATAAGACCAAAAATGTAATTAAATACATCAACAAGTGTAAAAACAAAACCCACATGATTATGTCATCTGATGCAGCAAAAGCTTTTATAAAATCCAGCATCCTTTCTTGATAAAAACCCTCAAACACATAGATATATAAGAAACATACCTCAAAATAGTAAGTGCCATGTACGATAAACCTACAGCTAACATATTGCTAAATGGTCAGAAACTGGAAACATTTCCCAAGAAAACTGTAAAAAGACAAGGCTGCCCACTCTCACCTCTCTTGTTCAATATTGTGTTGGAAGTCCCAGCTAGGGCAATCAGACAAGAGAAGGAGATCAAGCATATCCAAATAGGAAAAGAGGATGCCATGTTATCCTCTAAAACCCAAGAGAATCTGTCAAAAATCTCCTTGCACTGAAAAAGGACTTTGGCAAAGTCTCAGGGCATAAAATCAATTTGCAAAAGACAGTTGCATTTCTATACACCAACACTAAAAAAACAGAAACCAAATAAAAAGCGCAATTGCATTCACAATAGCCACACACAAAAAAAGAGAAATACCTTGGCATCTTCCTAACCAGAGAAGTGAAAGACCTTTGCAACAAAAACTACAAAACACTGCTCAGAGACATCAAAGATGACACAAACAATTGGAAAAGTATTGCATGCTCATGGATTGGAAGAATCAACATTGTTAAGATGTCCATCCTACCCAAGGCAATCTACAGATTTAATGCAATACTCATTAAACTATCAGCAGCATTCTTCTCAGACCTGGAAATGACAATACAGGAATTCATATGGAAACAGAAATGACCACGAATAGCCAAAACAATCCTCAGCAAAAACAAACAAACAAAAAAATACAAGACAAAAAACAAAACAAAACAAAAAAGAAGCAGGAGATATTACACTCCCCGACTTTAGGCTTTATTGTAAATCTACAATAATCAAAACAACCTGGTATTGGTATAAGAACAGGCATACAGACCAATGGAACAGGATAGAGATTCCAGAAGCAAAACCTCAATTTCTAAACCAACTTATATTTGACAAAGTCTCCACCACCAACCACTGGGGAGAGGAGAACCTATTTGGTAAATGGTGCTACGAAAACTAGCTGACCACACACAGAAGATTAAAACAAGACCCCTACCTATCACCACATACAAAAATCAACTCTAAATGAATCAAAAACCTAAATGTCAAATCTCAAAC
>CAUYQG010243007.1:87-17236 GCA_963574415.1 Tarsius wallacei
AAAAAAGAGGAGAATAAATATAAATATAAAATAATGGTTTAAGGCCATCAAAGCTGGAACCAGACTGTCTAGGTTTTAATTCCTTCCCCAGAACTTACAGTACCTAAACTTTCCCATCTAAAAAAATGGAGGCAATAACACCTACTTCATAAGTTTGGTTGTGAGAATTAAATGATGTAAAGTGTAAGGCACTTACAACAGTAACTGCCAAATAGTAATCATAAGTGAGTTATTATCTCTTAAAGTAAAGGGAGATTTTGGCTTACCTTGAGAAACTTTTGAGAAAGAAGGGCCCACATGTAGACAATAGAGAAAGGGAGCTGAGGTTCAGAGGAAAATGAGAAGACAGTGCCTGCAGAGTTGTCGTCCCAGGACCAGCAACTCTGTAAGGAAAGGAGGTACAATTTTTTTTTAATTTACTCTTTTTTGTTGTTTTTGAGTTGGAGTCTCACTCTGTCGCCCAGACTGGAGTGCAGTGGCCGCTCCCGGCCACTGCAGCCTCAACCTGCTGGGCTCCGGTGATCCTTCCGCCTCAGCCTTCCAAGTAGCTAAAACTACTGGTGTGTGCTACCACGCCAGCTAATTTTTGATGTATTGTAGAGAGAGGGCTCGCTAAATTGCCCAGGCAGGTCTCAAACCGGCGGGCTCAGGCAATCCACTCGCCTCGGCCTCCCAAAGCGCTGAGATTACAGGCTGAGCCACCGAGCCCGGCCGGAGGTACAATTTGCAGGGTGCAGCAACTGGCAGCAGGAATGCAGATGAGCCTGTGCCTACACCATGCCTTTCCTTCTATATTCCGAGGGAGGGACACGTTGGGTTCCTAATGCCTGTTAGACTAGCTAAGCAGGTCTGCTGAGACACTAAACTTCCAGACATGCGAATGACTGTCTAGGAGCCACTGCATGCCCATTTCAACCCTTGCCACCTGAACGCTCCCTCCCACCCCTCCACAAAATATCAGGAAAACTTGCAGCATAGGTTAAGATGTTCCAATTCCAATGACCAAGGTAGTTGTGGGGATGACTGTCTCGGGTAGAGCTGAGATCCTGCTCCTGATGCCCCTGGCTAAGGTGGGTGAGCTAATGGGCTCCTGTTGTGTTAGGAGAATTGAAATCAGCATGCACTTACATTCTTCATACTCCACGCCAGTTAGTTTTGTATACATTGTCAGATTATTTGAGGTAAATTATAAAAGGATCCCCCATTTTACAGCTGAGGAAGCTGACATTCAGAGAGGTTGCAAATCTAGCGAGTAGCAGAGCCAGGATTACAGCAACATTACAGTAACTGGAATTTGAGTGTCTACTGGGCACCAGGCACTATTCTAGGTGCTCACATGCATCAACTCATTGATTCTTCAAGCAGTCTCTTATTATCATGATTACACTATCATATAATTGGGGAAACTGAGTTAAAGAGAAATTGGGCATCTTGCCTGAGGCCCATGTGGGATTTGAATTCATGCTGCATAGCTTCTTAGGCCAAGCTCCTGATTGTGCCCACTGTCTCTCTATGAACTGATCACAAAGCCCAGGTCCTCTCCAGTGTAGCAGGATGTCTTCTGGCAGTATCACTTCCACCAGGGCAGCAAATTCCCACCATAAGCTCTGTCTGCAACAAGTCGTGGGGATAACTGCCTCTTTGGTTCAAAGGGTGCAGGCAATGTACAGGAATCTAAGTGGTGCAGGAAATAAAGTAAATTGATACTGGGAACCGGGAAGGTGGTTGGGAGTTAGTACAGGATTTTGTTTGGTTTGGCCACTGCTATTTACTGAGCATGTCCACAGGGCTAGACAGGGCATGGACAGGAAATCCTGCCTCTCACTGTGGTTGAACGAGTAATGGTATCTTTGCAGGCAGGAACATCTCACAAGGGCATTGAGGCAGAGCATGAAGTACAAGTAGTTAGAGCTGCTCTGACATGCCAGATATAGGCAGGGACAGCTCTGATCCTCTAGAAGCCAGAGCCAGGAAATGAGCCTCAACTTTTCCATGACTACTAACATCCAGAGCCTCCTATGTGCCCAATACTGTGCTAGGTGTTCTCTCTGCACATCTCACCTTATCCTCACTACCAGTAACCCAGCAAGCTAGATAGCATGATCCTTATTTGTCACATAGAAAACTGAGGTTCAGGGAGGTGATATGACTTCCCTCAAATAACATGGCTGATAAGTGTCTTAGCCTGTATGACTGATACCAAAGACCTGTGTTTATTTTACTTCACCAGGTGTCTTACCCCCACAGGGAGGCCCACTGAAGCAAAAGTAATAAAACTTTCAATGGGACTAATAATAATAGCATTGGAGAAAGAGGGAATTTGGAAGGTCAGTGAGCTTTAGAAAGAACTGTGTACATTCCCATTGGGCTAAGCTCTTAGTCCCTAGGTACAGAGTGCAGGATAAAAAATCAGGGAGAATCTGAAAGACTAATTTGCATCCAATTTGGGGCTAGAATTGGAAGGCAGGGACTTTTTTTACAAATGGCACATATGGCTTGGCTTAGAAGGAAAAAGGCTGCTTGGACATAGCCCTTAAGGAAGAGATGACCACGAGAGAGCCTGGGAAATGTAATGTGGGGACCATGGCACCCAGCATGCATGTGCCCCGGAGATGAGTCCACCTCAGCCCCTGCCAGCAGTTATGGGCAGAGAAGGAAGAGCCACTGCCGTCAGGGGTGTGCTGGCATGCCGGCTCTCCCTCTGCCTCGCCCAGGAGAGGGTTGCTGCAGCAGAGCTTCTACCCTCAAAGCCCCCTCAAGGGCTAGGGCGTCCAAGAAGATGCTTGTTCTGTTGGAAGAGGCAGGAGGAATGAGCAGGTTCACCCAGTAGAACAAACAAAAAGACCTCCTTTCTTTGATGCAGGCAAGAGCCAGAGCAAACAGCAAACGTGCTAAACTGGTTTTTAACGTGGTTTGAGAGGGGAGTGGAGAAAGAGGGAAACACGGTGTTTCTAGACTGCTGTGTCCCAGGTCCCTGAGTGCTCTCTTAATCTCTGCATGCCCGCAGCAGCCTAGCAGGCCTTCTGACAGAAAGGCAGCCCTCCAGGTTTACATTTCTCAAGCCTGCGTAGGAAAGTAGAAGGAACAAGCTTGGGGGCTGGCCAGAGACAAACTCCCAACCTCTTCACAATTTTGAGACCATCTAGATACCTGGCTGCTCAGAGCTCCCTAAACTTATCAGAATTTTGCTTTGCAGGAATTTCCTGGGGACAAATGGAAACCAATAACAGGAAACAGGAAGACCAATCAGTCAGGGAGGTAAGTGACCACTCAGGGAGTTGGGGTGAGTTGGTGCCTCTGGGACTCCTATAGAAATTGCTAAGGTCTTTGGTTTGCTTAGTTTCCTTTGAGGAAACTGTTCTGGTGTCCATACCAATGGCTTGATGCCATAGATGTAATTCAGCCCCTCCCATACAGCTGGTTACAAACCAAACTAATTTCTAGGACATTTTGGAATATGGTCTAACAAGTTTCCTCTATTAGACTGAGACCTTAGAGAGAGAAGATCATACCTTGATCGTAGACCATACCTTGATCAGACAGTGCCTGATGCAGAGAAGTTGCTCAAGAGGTATTTATCATTTGCTTGCCAAATAAAGAAATGGAGTCTCCTCCATCATTAAATTGCACAAAAGTAATAATGCTAGCTAACTTTCTTGAGCACAGTGCTCTGTTCTAGACACCATTCAAAAGTCGTTTATGGGTATTTATTTATCACTATGACCTTACGGGGTAAGTACTTTAAGTCTCTCTGTTTGACAGAGAGAAGAAACTATGATACATACAGATAAATTAATTTACCAAAACTCCTACAACTATTAAGTTGAATAGATTCAGGCAGTCTAGCTTCAGAGATACTATACTACACTACAGTGCTTCTGCAAAGTGGTTCTTTACTGATTAGTCAGTGAAGTAAAAGGACTGTATTGAAAACCTAGTGTTAGGTCAGAATCCCAGCAGGGCCTCCAAAATGTTAGTTCAGACTAGACAGGGGTGTCTGCGACTCAATGCCCCACGAAAGATACAAAGAATTGCACAGAAGTTAGATTGGAAAATATAGTTTATTTAGAAAGTAAATTGGAGAGAGAGAAGATTCACCTCCCCAAGGTAGGGGAGGGGGCCAAAGCTAGGAAAACAATGGCGACTATAGCTCAAAGAGCCACATAACCAGACCAGAGTTTAACAAAGCAATGGCGAATGACTGCTTGAGGTTGAATGCTTTTAAGTTTTCCCTTTGATGGGGGTAGGTCGTTGAGGTGACTGGGTGATGGTCTGTTCCATGTCATCACAAAGGGGACACAAGCACAGGTACTGAAGTCAGGTGATGGTCAGCAGGCGGATGGATGGGCTAGTCACGTGACTGTTGCCATGTTGATGGGGTCTGTGTCATGAAGGTCACAAAAGACAGATTAGGTTAACTTGTTTCTTAGGCAAATACTTGGAATAGAAAAGCTAATTAGTACAAAACAAGCTGGGGAGGGGACTGGAAGACAATAACTACCTCTGGTATAGGTCCTGCCTTTTGCTAGGTGGGCAAAGTGGAAAACACCAGCAAAAGAACAGCAGGAAACATAGTGCCTGCCTACAGCTTGAGAAGGAAAGACTAACCTACACAAAGTTAAATAGCAGAAATAATAAATTACCACTTGCAAAATAACCTACGAGCCACAAGCTGAGTTACATGTATTATGCTATGCTTTATCTTCTTAACAACTCTGTCAGGTGGGTATGATTATAACTAGAGCAATGGTTCTCAAACTTGAGTGTGCAGTAGAAACACCTGGAGGGCTTGTTAAAACACAGATAGATAGTTGGACTCTGCCCCAGAGGGAGTGAGTCAGTAGATGTGGAGTGGAACTCAAATCTGCATTTCTAACAAGCTTCCTGGATGACACTGATGCAGCTGGTTCTGGGATCATACTTTGAGAACCACTATCTCAGATAAAGAATCAGAAGTTCAGAGTGTCTAAGTAATTTACTCAAGGTCTCACAGCTAATAAAGGGACAAGCCAGGATTTAAACCCAGTTTTTAACCATCTCACACAAGTTGATGGAATTTGAAGCCCTGCCAAATACAGGATTTAAAAAAGAAGTGTCTGGTACATGGTAAGGGGCCAATACATGATCAGTATTATCGTGCCCTATTTAAGTTCATTGGAGGGTTTTTTAAAAACCCTGAAGGTTGGGAGCTATAGGAGGAAAGGCCCAGAGAGGAGACTAAGCAGAGTGTGTTGGAGGAATAACCCTGCTGGGGGTTCTGGCCTTGAAGTCAGTCCTGCCTGAGTTCAAAGTTGGGTTCTTCTATTTACTAGCTATGTGGCCTTGGCAAACTTCCCTCTTCTTCCCCCCCTCCCTCCCCCCTCTTCTTCCCCCCTTCTCCTCTCTCCTCACCATCTCTGTTTCCTTATTTGTAAAATGGGGTAGGAGGGTAAGAGTAACTACTTGAAATGTTTATTGTGAGGACTAAATGAGTTAATATATGTAAGGCATTTAGAGCAAAGTCTGACAGTGTAAACTCTCAGTAAATGTTAGCTGTAATGAGAAAGAAGAGGAACAGCAGCAGCAGTAGAGCAGCAATAATAGAGAAGAAAGGTGAATAGTGATGCACTGTGCCAGGCTAGGTAGGCCTTGAGAACTAGATAGGACCACAAACATGGGAGTAATGAAAGGTTTCTGATCCAGTAAGTGACATGATAAATGTAGCACTTTATGCAACTTGGCAACATTTGCAGCCTAGATGATTTGAAGAGAGACCAGTTAGGGACAGTGTTCCAAGCATGAAAGAGTGTGGCCCTAGATTGGGGAGGTGGAGGTGTAATATAAATGGAGCAGAAAGAATAGATAAATGTGTGTTTTATTTTTTTGGGGGGTGGGAGTTTTTTTATTGTGAAAACATTACAGGAAATTAAAAGCAGAAGAAAAAGTAGTCTTATTTCTACCACCTTAACACCCTGATTATTTTCATTTCCCTGTCAGCTTTATCTATAGATATAGAGATTTTTTGACATGATTATAATAACTATGTAGATGGGATTTTGTGTGTTCTGCTTTGTTTTCCTCTCTAAGCATTACTTACTTGGTAAACAATTTTTTTATGTTGCTATGCAGGCTTTCTTAATAGTCATAATTTTTAGTGCCTGTATAATATTTCACCTGCGTAATGTGCTCTAATTTGCTTAATCATTTCCAAATTGTTGGATAATTAGGTTGTTTCCAAATTTCTTGACATTATAAAGTAATTCTGCAGAAACATTTTGAGTAGCTATAGCTTTTTTCTCATTTTGAATTGTCTCATTAGAAACAATTATTTGGAGTTGAGATTACGAGTTCAAAGAATATGAATATTTTAATAGTTCTATGTAGATTTCACCAAACTGCTTTCTCCAAGAGGGTACCAGTTTCCTGAAATGTTGTCACCAGTGAAAATTTTCTTTTTCCAATGCAATGGATGTAAATGGGACCTATTATAATTTTAATTTGCTTCCTTTGATCATTCTAGTTTGAACATTTTTATGTGTTTATTTAACATCTGCATTGCTTCTCTCATGTGAATTGCGTGTTCAGATTATTTGCTCACAAATACATGACATCTTTTGAGGGTGAAGTAGAGAAAACTTGGTGACTAGAACTTGAGGAGATAAAAGGAGATAAATAAAAAATAACCTTGAGCCCTTGTGACTTGGAGAAAGTTATTGACATGTATGGGGCAGTTGAGAAGGGGAGCTGGTTTGGTGGAAAAGATAAGGCATCTGAACTGGGATATGTTGTATTTGAAGCGAGTGAAGGATACAAATGGATCCTTTGGAGGAGACTTGTCAAACACCCAGCCAGGGGATAGGATGAGGAAGAACAGCTAAGGAAACTGAAGGGTTAAACAGCTGAAGTAGTAGAAGGAGAAATTTGCCATTGTACCTTCATGGAAGATAAAGAGATGACTGTTAATGGCCTTGGCAGTTTGGAATCACAAATGATCTTTAAGAAAGCAAATTCAGTAAAATGGTAAGCATAGAACGTAGATGGCATGATGGTCTGTAAGGGAGGTGCATAGAGAAGAAATGCAAGCAGCTTTACACATCATAAATTCACTTGTTTTAAGTACACTTACGATGACATACAATAATCATCACGATTCAGTTTTAGAATGTTTGTATCACTCTAAAAAAAGTCGTTCGTGCCCATTTGGAGTCACTCTCCATTCCTACCCTCAACCTCAAGCAACCACTAATCTACTTTCTTTCTTTATAAATTTACCTTGTCTATATACTCCATATGAATTGAATCATACAATATGTGGGCTTTTGTGTCTGGCTTCTTTCACTTAGAATGAGGCTTTGGCAGTTCATCATGTATCAGTACTTCATTCCTTTTTATTGCCAAATAATATTCCATTGTATAGATGCATCACATTATGTTTATCCAGCCATCTATTAATGGACATTTGAGTTGTTTCTACTTCTTAGCTACTGTGAATATTACTGCTGTGAACATTCATGTACAAGTTTCTGTGCAGATATATGTTTTCAGTTTTTTTGAGTATATACTTAGGAGTGGAGTTCCTGGGCCATATGGTAACTCTATGTTTAACTTTGAGGAACTGCCAAACTGTTTTCCACAACAGCCATACCATTTTACATTCCTGCCAGCAATGGAGGAGGGTTCCAATTTCTTTTCACTAATTTGGTAAAATGATCATGTGTTACTGTGTAACTTTAAAATATTTAAAAAGAATAATGTTTAAAAAACACATTTAAGTATTTTTTTTATGTTTAGAAAGAAGAAGTTGGCTAGGGAAAGGAAAGTGAGAAATGGGGTGGTACTTAGAGGAGACAATTGGGTTTAATTTAGCGGTTCTCAAAATGTGGTCCCAGGCCCAGCAACCTGTACATCACTTGAGAACTTGTTAGAAATGCATATTCTTGAGCACCACTCAGTTCTACTGAATCAGAAAATGGGGATGTGGCCCAGCAATCTGTGTTTTAACAAGCCCTCCAGGTGATTCTGATGCAACCTAAGTTTGAGAGCCACCAGCTTAAGTGAAGTTTCTGTCAGGATCCAAGAAACTGAATTAAGTTTAAAGACAGAAAAGAGATATCAATAGACAGGGAAGGAGTATCAATACTGAAGATGGAAGAGGCAAATCACAGTTTGAGAACTCAGAGAGGATGAGAAGGACTAGGACAGGTCCAGGGAAGAGATGACATTTGTGAGAAATCTTGGTAGAGTTTACTCTCACACTTTTTCTCACCACGGCACACACATTTTTAACATTTACTATGTCATTTCTGTCACAACTGGAATGATGAGTGTAGGTGGAAAAATCAAATGTATATTTTTGAGCCACTCTCTTTGCCTGGAAGCCTGCAATGGATTGATAATTCTAGGTAATTACACTCTTGGTTGTCTCCCTCTACTATTATTTGGTTTTCATGGAAATAATACAAACTCGTTTTAATATTAGCAGGAAGGGAAAAATGGTGAGTAGATCTGCTGGGAGAAAAAGTTAAATTAGTGCACTGTATTTAAAATCTAAAATAAATTATTTTCTGGATTATTGCTCTTGGTTTTCTGTACCTATGATTGCCTGCTGTGATCCTTTCCATTTATTCACTTTGCTTAGAACTTTAGAATACTTAGGTTGTTTTAATATATGTGGCCACAGTTAATCCTCATGATAACACTGTGGGGTTAAGCCTTATTTTTTCCTATTTTATTATATATTTTTAGTCAGAGTCTCACTCTGTCGCCCAGGCTGGAGTGCAAAGGCGCAATTACAGCTCATGCAGCCTCCAACTCCTGGGTTCAAGCAATACTCCTGCGTAACTAGGACTACAGGCATGTGCCATCATACCCAGTTGTCTTTTTAAATTTTTTTTGTAGAAATCAGGTCTTGCTATGTTGCCCAGGCTGGTCTCGAATTCCTGGGCTCAAGCAATTATCCTGCCTCAGCCCCCCAAAGTACTGGGATTATAGGCATGAGCCACTATACCCAGCCCTATTTTTCCCATTTTATTTATGAGGAAGCTAAGACTCAGGAAATGTATTATTATACGGTTAACAACAACAACAGATATAATAGCTAAAATTTATTGAGTATTTATTGTGTGTCAGACACTATTACAAGCATTTCACATGAACCATTTTACTTATTATGATAGATATTTCTATAATATTTATTTGGCCCCATGAGATAGTTGCTATTTATTGACCCAATTTTGAGATGAGGAAATTGACTCACAAAGAGATTAGTCACTTGCCCAAGGTCAAGTGGGCATCTGACCCCAGAGCCCATTACTACCGGGATTATATAGCAAGTATGTGAGCAAACTAGAGGTCTACCTAGGTTTTTAAACTCTCAGTCTAGGGTTCTCTTTCTTTGCTTTGTCATGCTACATCATAAGCAGAGTGTGAAATATCCAGTATATACAGTATTTCCTATTTACTGATCAAGTGAAAGAAAATGAATAATTCAGAGGTGAATCTGATTTCATTAGGAAGAATACACTTTTCAGGAAGCTTTTACCACCTAAGAAGAACGCAACCTTCAGAGACACAGAGAAATTTGTCACAAGTGTAAAATAGTGAATTTAAATACTTGGGTTTTAGTTCAACGCTAGGCACAGAAAACTTACTCAAGGAAAATTATAAAACTCTAATAGGAGAAATGAAGACATGAATAAATGCATAACTATACACTGCTTTAATTTGGGAAGACTAAATATGGGAACGATTACAATTCTCCCTAAGTTAATATATAGGTGTAATGTACTCCAATTAGAGTCACTGTGGAATACTTTGTAGAACTTGTCAAATTTATAGTGAAATTTATCTAAAAGAATACATTGGCAAGAATACCAAACAGTATATTTATCTAAAAAGTTAATGATGGTAGAGGTACCCTGTCAGATTTTAAAGCCTATCATAAAGGGACAATTATCAAAAACATATGAAAGTGGGTTTAAAGAAAGTCGAACAGTGACATTTTTAAAAGAGCTTCTAGAAACAGACTCAAATTATTTTAAAAATATAGAACACATTGAAAGTAACCCTGAACTGAGGAAAGCAATCACTCTTTCTTGAATAAATGTTGGAAATTTTAGATATCAATATGGAGAATAATTAACTTAGATCCTTAGCACATATTGTCTAGAAAGTGGACCAGTAGAATAGCATATTTACTCCAGCTGTGGATGGAAGATAAAATTCTGTCTGTTGGATGAAGGATATCATCAGAGACAAGATGGATGGGTTCAAATATATAAAAGTTGGGGAAAAAACCTTCATACAACAAAATGTAATAAAAATCTAAGCAACAGAATAAGGAAAATGTCTGGGATCAGCATCACTGATAATAGTGGCCTGTGCAAAAGATATAAAGGATGAATACAGATAGAGAAGGTCAGCTTTCAGATTTAGCTTCATAAATGGGCAAGGAAAATGAACAGGCAATTTACACATGAGGAAATAAAGGCAGTCAAATCATAAGCATGGAAAAGTACAACCTCTCTGTCAATTAAGCACTACAAATAAAAGCAACTTCAAAGTATCACAACCTGCTTATTAAACTATCAACGGTTAACAGAACTGATAAATAGAAATTATAAAACACTATCTTGGCAAGGCGTAAGGAAACAGTATGTGTTTCCAGGAACAGTATAAATTGGTTTAGTCTTCCTAGAGGGCAATCTAGAAATATGTGAGACAAGAGTCACAAAAATGTTCGTATTCTTTGACCCAGCATAACCCCAAGGAAATAACCTAAAAGGGAAAAAATAATTAATTTAAAGGTGTTCATAGTAGTGCTGTTTATAATCATGGGAAAAATTTACTAGTCTAATATATCATCGCGATGGAATAAAACAGGATATCCACTAACAGTGAAAGCTATGCAAATATTGAGTCTTGCACAGAAATGAGTATTTGTATTATTAACCAATAAAGAAGATAAATCCTAAACTACATGTTGATAGTAGCCATACACAATCTTATAGTAGCCAAACACAAAGAAAATTCAGGAAGGAATCTGGTAAAATTTACATATAGCTGAACTTAAATGTACATGGTATTCTTTGGGTATATGTCAAGTTGTGAGAATTTATAATAAAAATGAAAATCTGAAGAAGAGGCAGCCCATGTTGGTTTGATTTAGGCCTAAATCAAGATCAAGAGCTTTGGAAAAAAATCCCCATACCAATGACAGACAGTGTTGCTTACCAGACATGCTTAATCTCACTGCTAGCTAGAATTTGGTTTGCTAGAATTCTCTCTCAACCAGCATTTCTGATTACCAAAATCCATGAGAACTTTGACATTTCTGAGGGGGTACATCACCAGACCTCCACGAATCTTCAAATTTGTCACCACCATTTCAACATAGTACCCGCCCACACACATACCATTTCAACGTAGTACCACACACACCCCCCACTAATAAACATTTTTTGTCATCTGCCTCAGAACCATCACTTTCTTAAGACCTTTCCATTTCTCTTCATTTCTATCACCAGCAGTAGTTTGCAGATAGCTTGCATTTCAGCGCCATTCTTCACAAAGCAGCACATTTTCTATCATGGTGACTGCATATGTATATGTATACCTTGATAACATATAGAGATTGGGGGCACTGGAGAGATGGAGCTTCAAAGAATACTTCGCATCAGCCTCCTGGGGACTAAAGAAAGCTCAGGGCAAGCCCTGCCACTTGAATTTGTTGTTGCCAGGCTAATTGTTCCCTACTTAAAGTCCTGTGAACCCAGGAGCAAAAAGGGGTGGCAGCAAGAAGCTCTCTGGGTCCTTCTCTCCTCCCTGTGTAGCCTCCTTGTGTCTCACTTCCTGGATCTTGCAAATATTTCCTTCAGCAATAACCTGGGAGTGGCTGTTTCTCTTGGAGCCGTGTTATCTTTTGGCTGCTGAGGGAAGGAAAAGGCGATAGGGGCTGGACCTGTGCACTGTTGCTACTGAGATCCTGGAATGCCAAGTTATTGTGGTGAGTTTAAAAATAAAATTTCCAAACAAGGAAACTTCAAAAGGGTCGAGGCAGAGGCAGGAGGAGATTTTACAGTCTCTGAAAATATTGGTTTTTATTTTCAATTACTATTAGGCCAAAAAATATTTTAACAAAAGGAAAAAAAATCTATTCATCAGAAGAAAAGGTAACCTGTGCCAACAGGAAGAGAACAGCCCAGATCTTGGCAGGCAGTTTGCTTTTGTTTTTGAGATGTAGTATCCTTGCTGGTGTCAACAAAGCCCTTTCTCATAGTTAACTTTCACGCTTCCTCCTCTTTCTTCATTGAGGAGCTAAAGTCTTCATGGAGACGAATATGGTGCAAGTACCCTTTGCTCCATCCCAGGAGTCTTTTCTTCAGTGAGATTGTCTCTCAGAGCCAGACAAGGCAAGTCTGGACATTGCTGCTTCTTACTAGCTAGGAAGATGATTTACCCTCAGTCTCAGGTTCCTCATCTGCAAACTGGTAATAATGGTACCTACTTTAACAGGTTGCTATGAAGATTAATTGAAACACATACAATATATGAAAGTGCTTAACACAGAGTCCAACACTTAGTCAGAAATAAGAAACAGTAGTAGTTCCTTTCCCTTAATGATGCTCCTTGCCCTCCACTTCAGGGAAAGAATCACTCCTTGGTCTCAAAGCAGAGTTGTAGATTTCTGTGCATGTAGGAGGCCTGTGCCTCTTGAAAATAGGACCTCTTGAGACCAATATCCTTGACATGAACTTGACATACTTCAATGAAAGCCTCCCTGTCACCATTTCGCTTCGACTGTTAGAGCCAAGAAGGCAGAGGTGATGTCAGTTTGACTCCCTTTTGATCTGGTCATCTTGCACAATGTAATGTTGCATGGGAATTTGCTGAAGGAATGACTTGTACACACATTGGCCCAGCTGTTCCCTTTAAAAGTAGTCCTTCCTCTTTCTAGAGTCTTACCTCCTTCTGCCCCCCAATGTAAGTGACTGCAAGGCTCAAGCTGGCCCAACGCAGGGCAGGTGAGTGGGAGGGCATTGCTTTTAAAATGAGGGCTGATGCAGAGAATAGTGATTTCCAGGTTGCCTTGTTAGAGCCCAGTGCCTCCAGATGAATCGGGGCACCAGATGTCTCTAAAAGGGCATGTTCTTTTCTTTTAACCAATTCTGGAGTTTGCTACCGGGGGTAAATTCTATAAGACTGATATAAATAGTTAGTACCTAAACAAGACACCTTTGAATATCTAGTCCTTTTGATCTTCACAGTGCTCCTAAGCCTCAACTGCCTTTTATTATCTGGCCCTTTTTAGTAGATAAGAAACGTGAATGAGTGGGTTCAGGGTTAAAAATCCTTTGTAAGCTAGAGCCTCCTGGCTAGGAAGCTATGTGACTGAGCTAGGACCTGAAGTCTCCTGGTTTCTCGGCTATTGAGCAGGGTTGAACATTAATCAGGAAGCAGCACAGTCCAACTCCTTTAATGAGAACAAGGAGCATGGCTGAAGCATACAACTGTGAAGGCTGTACACTGCACAACCATATATAGTGGCTCGAATAAGGTACTTCACTCTAACAATATAGTACTGCCATTTATTAGGCACCTTTCCTTGTACCCTACATCATTTCTAGGTCTTTCTCATATAGTCAATCCTCATGATTGCTTTATAAGATATGTAATTTACTGAAACTGACATAAGTTAAATACAGCTCCTTGCTCAAGGTCATGCAGCTTTTGAGCTATGGAGCCAGATTTTAAAATTTTACTGGAATTCAGACCCAAGTCTTTCTGACACCGTGTTCTTTGTGCTTTGTTCTACTGACTTTCTTGTGCTGTAGCTAGAGAAAAAGAAAGAATGGTAAATTTGATTATTATGATGGTTCTTCTCACCACAACTGCAAAACATTGGCCCAACTGGGGCCTTTAGAGATACTGCTGTATTTCATAATCTCTAGATTGATGATGAAGGTCAGGAAGGGGGAGAGTGGCAGGGACAGGAGGTAGGACTGTGTGTGCGTGGTGAGGGGTGGGGGACAGGATGTATAGTTTGGAGACCAATCTAACTGGAACAAATAACTCTGCCCCAAACCACAGCACTCCCACCCCTTTTACTCTGGAAACTATTCCCATTATATGGTTCCAGAAGCACTTGTGTCAGAATCCCTTGGGCAAATTGTTTAAAGTGCAGATTCCTGGAGCCCACCACAGAGGTATGAAATCCCAATTTGTAGGGGCAGGGCTCATGAATTTGCATTTTAAATAACCTCCCAGGTAATTCTAATTAGGAGCCACTTTGATTATGAACTGCTGTCCCAGACCAGTGGTTTCCAATAAAAGCTGGATCATGCACCCTTCTCAGAAAGAATGTTTTCAGCATGTACCCTCAATATATGCTAGTAGTTTACTCATAAAATGAGGTTCTGTGAAGACCCCTTCCCTAGACTAAAAAATGAGTGACCAGGCAAAAAAAAAAGAAAAAAAGAAAAAGAATAGAAAGGTAGGTGATGGGGATCCTGTTTGAGGAAGAAGGAGGGAAGAATGGAGACCAACAGAGTAAAAGATAACCTCATTTTTCCACAAACCCAGACCTCCCCAAAAGGGAACCACAAAGATCTCAAGGACATCCCTAGGCTTTGGGAACGAAACGCTGAAAAATGGCTGGGCAAGACTGAAGGACATTGGCCCAGGCACAGTGTTGAAATAGGAAGTGGTATTTTGTGGAACACTTACATGAGGCAAGCACCTGGTTTTTTGAGATGCGTAGCTAAGGAAGGCGTTGACAAAGCAGCAGCTTTGATCAAAGCGGAGAAGCTCCATGCAGCTCATTTGAAGAAATGTGGTGCTCTTTGAGCACCATAGGGTACATCAGCCCAGAAATAGAGTTAGGAGGCTTGATAAGGTTGAGCAAAACAAATAATTTCATTAGCTTGTACCACCCCAAAGAAGTATGCAATTTAGGTAAAAACAGTATACTTGCCATGCAAGTACAGTCTCAAGATAAATCCCAACCCTCCCCTCCCCTCACAAACCCCAATCAGATTCTGGAGCAGCTGGTCAGCTGCTGACTGCTTTACCTGCCATACATTTATTCTCCTTGACTGGCAACCTGGGTACCAAGGATAGAGTAAGAAAGGTCTAAATGTTGTCCTTCACCATAGGCACACAAACCCACATTTATTCCACACTGAGGAATATCTATTGAGAACCTACTATGTGCCGGGCATCGAACTGGATCCTTGACATGGCGTTGGCACTCAAGACGGTCGTGTGGAAGGGGCAGACAACTGAGCAGTACTGTGCTAGGAAAAATAATGGGTGCTGTTAGAGAGAGTCTGGGTACCCACCCCATGCTTTGGGGGGATCAGGGAAGACTTCCTCAGGGAAGTAATATATAAGTGGAAATCTGAAGAATCCGTGAAATAAAGAGGAGAGAGAGACTGATTTGCAGAAAACAGAGTATGTAAAGGCAAAAAGAAGTATAGAAGGTGTGGGAATGGCAGAACCTTAAAGACTGTCATAAATCATAGCAAGGGGTCGGTATTTTATGAATTATATAGGCTTCAAGAAGGAAAATATATAACATAACTAGATTTATGCTTTATTTTTCTGTTATCTTTGTGTTGCTAATTTTTAATTGAAAAAAGCAATTAATGCATCTAGTGCATGTGTGTGCGTGCACGCGTGTGCACGCACACACATACTATAAAAGAATTCCACCCCAAACCAACAGCCAACTCTTCAGAGAATATTAGCAGTTTCTTGTATATCCTTCCAGAAAATCAACATGTTTGTGCATGTATACTCTTTTTTTTTTACAAAAATGAGAACTTATTACTCACATTTTTTCTGTTCTAAGTCTTGCTTTTTTATTTTAATGGTTCTACATTACATATAGAACTACTGCATTGCTTCTTTTTTTTTTTTTTTTTTTTTTTTTTGAGTTGGAGTCTCACTCCATCGCCCAGACTGGAGTGCAGTGGCCGCTCCCGGCCACCGCAGCTTCGACCTGCTGGGCTCCGGCGATCCTTCCGCCTCAGCCTTCCGAGTAGCCAGAATTACAGGCGCGCGCTATCACGCCCGGCTAGTTTTTGATTTATAGAGATGAGGTCTCGCCAAGTTGCCCAGGCGGGTCTCGAACCCGCGGGCTCAGGCAATCCACTCACCTCAGCCTCCCAAAGGCGAGGGATTACAGGCTGATCCACCGAGCCCGGCTTGCATTGCTTCTAATAGCTACATAGTATTCCATATTTAAATATTTCCTATTTTATTTAGCTAGTTCCTACTGAAAGACATTTAGATTATTTCCAGTCTTTTGTGATTACACACGAATCTACAGTGAATATTCTTATAGATATCTCTGTGTTCATGTTGGAATGTGTCTGTAGGATAAAAGCCTAGAAATTTAATGGCTGGGTCAAAGGATATGCACTTTTTACCATCTTTTCCTTCCAAATTGCTCTTCATAAGTGTTACACTAATTTCTACTCCCACCAACAGTGCATGAGAGCACCCGTTTCCTTACACCCTCAAATTCTTTAATTTTTTTTTAAAAAGTTTCATTATTATTTGGATTTGCATTTATTTAATTTTAAGTGAAGTTGAAAACCTTTTAATGTGTTGATAAGTCATCTATATTTTTCTGTGAACTATAACTTTTTTCCTATTGATTTATTGGTCCCTTTTATTGATTGGTAAGTTCACTTTACATGTTTAGGGTACTTACTCTTAGCTGTATATGTTACAAATATTTTTCTAAGAATATCTTCACCTTTTGACTTTATAGTATTTTTTCCGGACATAAATTTTTAATTTTTAGGAAGACAAAGTTATCAACTTTCCCCTCTTGCTTCTTTATTTGGTGTCATAGTTAGAAATAATTATCCTGCCACGTTTTCCAATATAGTCTTCTAGTACCTTTTTTTTTTTTTTACTTTTGAGTCTTGATACATCTAAACTTTATTTTGTTGTAAAAAATGATATGAGGGCCAGGCGCAGTGGCTCAGCCTGTAATCCCAGCACTTTGGGAGGCCGAGGCGAGTGGATTGCCTGAGCCCACGGGTTTGAGACCCGCCTTGGGCAACTTGGTGAGTCCTCATCTCTACAATAAATCAAAAATTAGTCGGGCGTGGTAGCACGCGCCTGTAGTTCCGGCTACTTGGAAGGCTGAGGCAGAAGG
>CAUYQG010243010.1:0-28246 GCA_963574415.1 Tarsius wallacei
GGCGTGGTAGCGCGCGCCTGTAGTTCCGGCTACTCGGGAGGCTGAGGCGGAAGGATCGCCGGAGCCCAGCAGGTCGAGGCTGCGGTGGCCGGGAGCGGCCACTGCACTCCAGTCTGGGCGATGGAGTGAGACGCCAACTCAAAAAAAAAAAACAAACAAAAGAAAATATGTATGCATTCTTGTGTATGTACCCATATAAAGATCTTCTTGAGTGCATGTGAATATGTGTGTATGTTCTTGTGAGATTAGGTATATATATATGCATACAGAGTATGCATATAAAAACTGTCTAACAGGATATATTCTAAACTATATATTAGCTCCCTCTTAGCTATTTAGTTTTTGATAATATAATGAATACTCATGAGCCCCCAGGAAAAGTCAAAGCTAGAATCTTGACAACAATGACACCTATCTATATGATTCAGTTCCTCACTCCTGTTCTTCCCACTAAGATCATAATCATCCTCAGTCCTATGTTCATTTAACCTTTCTCCTGATGCACTTGTGCAAAAATTTCTCGTGGGTGCTTTTTCAATATGGTAGCCTGTGGCTACCGAGCATTTAAAATTTGACTGAAGAACTAAATTTTTAATAGTTTAATTTATTTTAAATTTAAAAACTTAAAGTGGCACAAAATATCTCTCTGATAAACACAAACTCGATTGCTTTGTTATGTCTACATTTCACTTTAACTGTTCCAATCCCATAGGGTACTATTATTAAATTGAAGTTCTCAAATCAAGTGCAAGTGTCCTCTCTAGTATTATACCACCCATTTCGTTGATGTCAATAGATTGAATCAGTTCAGATTATCTTTTCCTGTTCACCCAGGTAACATTGTAATGTGTTTGTTGAATACTTGTGGACAGCACAGGTTATGAGGATCCCATTGTATGCTGTAATTGGTCATTAAATTGACATTTTTGTTATTATTTCTTAGTTTAAAAAGCACAGACACATTTTAAAAATTAAAAAGGAGACTGAATTGCAAGATGTCAAAATTAGTAAAAGATAGTAAATTTAAAAATGAACTAAAAGAAGGTATGTGGGTATTTCATGATGAATAGCAATTGCAATTTGTTAGAACAAAAGACAAAAATGCTGTTTATCATGTAAAAAATGGTAAAAATAACATGATTTAAAACAAAATCTGAGTTTATAAATTGGTTCAGGTATAAATGGCTTGGATTCCTGCAAAAAAAGTTTTTTTTGTTTTTTTGTGTTTTTTGAGTTGGAGTCGTCTCACTCTGTCGCCCAGACTGGAGTGCAGTGGCCGCTCCCGGCTAACGCAGCCTCGACCTGCTGGGCTCTGGTGATCCTTCCACCTCAGCCTTCCAAGTAGCTGGAACTACAGGCACGCAGTACCACGCCTGGCTTTTTTTTTTTTTTTTTTAATTGTAGAAATGAGGTCTGGCCAAGTTGCCTAGGCGGGTCTCGAACCCACCGGCTCAGGCAATCCCCCGACCTCGGCCTCCCAAAGCACTGGGATTACTGGCTAAGCCACTGAGCCCGGCTAAAAAAAGTTTTTTCAATGGACCTATAGTTATTTCAGATACAGAAGTTTTAGAATATTATCAGAAAAGACCAAAAGACTAAAAAGATATGTCACAAAAAGTAAAAGATTTTCCAATCAAGCCACCAATTGCCTAACAAATACAAGGTCTTTCTAACAAAACGTAAGACCAATTGATTTATATTTTAAGAATGACAAGAACTTTTCTTTAGTTTTAGATAAAAGTACAACATAAAAGACACTGCCCAATTAATACTTGAGGTATGTTTTATCTCAAAAGACTTCCAAATTTATAAAATGTTAATTTAAAGCCTGAAAAACTAAACTAATGGTGTAGATATTTTTTAATATTTTATCTCTGTCAAGTAAGAATTTCAGCTATGGCACCCTTATCAACAAGGGTGCCTGAACGAAGCATATTTGTATACCTAACCCTTAACTGTACCCCACAATATCATAATAAAAAATATTGAAAAAAAAAAAAGAATTTCAGCTAGACATAAAAAAGAAATTCTCTCCAGGTGGATGATGCTTCAGCAATGTTAGTTTTTTAAAAATCTGAATTTTTTTTTTTGTAATTTTAAAACTCCATTCCATTGTATATCTAAGCTCAGTTTTCTGGAGTAAACTCTTGAAAAGTGTCATAGATACCATCGTTAAATTGTTCAGTATGTATCTGCAAATGCTGTGAATCAATGCCAGTTCATGGAACTGTTAAAAATAATAGAAGATAATGAATTTAATCATCTGTGTTCTTTGTCAATGTTTGTTGGTTAAGTCATGAAAGAGGTTTACAACAATTAACTGTACTGTTAAAACAAATTCAATAATTTTATTGAAACAAAAGGAATGCTTGTCAAATATTCAAGAATTAAAGATGAAAATGACAGAGCAATTTAGGTTTTCTCATTGATATTAACTGCATATGAATGATTTAAATTTGAAATTCAAAGGAAAGGAAAACATTATTTGTGACCTAGCTAAACAGGCACACAGTTTTATGTTGAAATTGCAACTTTTCAGTGCAATACAATAATAATAATTTTACATATTTTTCTAACATGAATAAGCCCCAATAAAATGTAAAGACTCATTTGTCATTAATAAACTTATAGTTGCTTATCAATTTATGTAATACTCCTTCGAATTCAATGCTAATAATATTGAATTGTGTGTGTTAGTAAATTGATTTAACTTGAACAGATGTAGTTTTGAAACTAATATGCTTTTGCTTCAAAGTCAAATCAAAACAAACCAATAGTGTCAATGTGGATGCATATATTACAAAAAGTAATCTTTTGGTGCGTGATTCAGTAATTTGAAAATTTTTAAGTATGTTTGGAATTATTTGGGTGTATTATTTGGGTATATATTATTTGGGTTGTTCTTTTTAACTAAATTTTATAAAATCTAAATGCAGATCAAGTATGTCCAATGAAAATTTTGTGTCCAAATTGAGATATAGTATAAGTGTAAAATACACAACAGATTTAGAAAACTTAGTAGAAAAAAATGTAGAATATTTGATTAATGATGTTATGTTGATTACATTACGTGATAACATTTTTGAGATATTGAGTTAAATAAAATATATTAAAATGTATTTCACCTGTTTAAATGTGACTACTAGAAAAGTTAAAGTTACATCGGTAGCTCAGGTCTTCATTCTACTGAGCAGCACTCATATTTATCCAGAAATTATAAATTATAAAATATTTTATTGGACTGGGAGTGGCAGCTCACACCCATAATCCCAGCACTTTGGGAGGTGGAGGCAGGAGGATTCCTTGAGCCCAAGAGTTTGAGACCAGCCTAAGCAACATAGCAAGACCTTGTTAATACAAAACAATTTTTAAAATTAGCTGGCTGTGGTTGCATGTGCCTGTAGTCCCAGCTACGTAGGAGGCTGAGGTGGGAGGACTGTGAACCCAGAAGGTCAAAACTCTGGTGAGCCGCGATTGTGCCACTGCACTCCGGCCTGGGCAACAGAGAGCCCAACTCAAAAATAAATAAATAAATGAATACACACATAAAATTAATCCCCCCCAACAGTAACAAAAATATTTGATTGTTTGACAATGCCAAACTGTATCCTATAAATCTATACCTTCCCTAATTACTGGCATTCCTTTATTTTTAGATTTTTTTCAAAGTAAATGGGCATGCCACTAATGTCATTTTCTTGGTCACTAATGGTTCTGAACAACTCTCCCTATGTTGTTTGACCATGTATATTTCCTCTTCTCTGCAATAATTGTTTGTGCTTTGGCCATTTTTCTAATGTATTTTTCGGCTTGTGCTTTTATTTCTTTTTTTTTTTTTTTTGAGTTGGAGTCTCACTCTGTTGCCCGGACTGGAGTGCAGTGGCCGCTCTCGGCCACCGCAGCCTCGACCTGCTGGGCTCCAGCGATCCTTCCACCTCGGCCTTCCAATAGCTGGAACTACAGGTGCGCGCTACCACGCCCGGCTAATTTTTTATTATTGTAGAGATGAGGTCTCACCAAGTTGCCCAGGCGGGTCTCGAACCCGCGGGCTCAGGCAATCCACTCACCTTGGCCTCCCAAAGCACGGGATTACAGGCTGAACCACAGAGCCCGGCCGGCTTGTGCTTTTCTTTTGACTTGTTGGTTATTACTTTTGAAGACCCTGAACTCCAAATTAAATACAAAATTCACTTACTCTTTTTGGAATGAGTTCAAGTAGAATCTACTCCTTGGTACTTGTCATGCCAAAAATCGTACTGACTCATATTGTACAGGACAACCGAGATCTGAACAATGAGTGGCATTAGAGATATAAGAACTTTGTGGATCAAGGCTGGGAGACTTTAGCAGGAATAAATAAATGAAGGGAAAAGGGAGGAAGGAAGTCCAGTATAATGTTTGTTTAAATTGTCAAGGTATGCCCAGGCTCAGCAGCTCAAGTCTATTGTCCTAGCACCTTGGGAAACTGAGGTGGAAAAATGTTTGAGGCCAGCAGTTCAAGACCAGCCTGGGCAATACAGTGAGATACCAACTCTACAAAAAAATAAAATAAAATAAAATTAGAAAAAAAAATTGTCCAGGTAGGATTTACTCCATCACAGTCATTTAGATCAATAAGTTTAAACTCAGAAGGCCTGAAATATGAGTTTCAAGCATTCTTTTCCTCCTCTTGCAGCAATGACACAAGCATCCAGCCTTGGAATAAGCCTGTCCCAAGACTACCTAAAACTAAATCCATTACAGTGTATGGGATTGAGTGAGGGCAGTTATAGGGCAAAAGTTGTATGGAGAAAAAAAGAGAGTTATTTTGGAGTCAGAAGAGTTGGGTTCAAACCTCAGAATTGCCACTTTCTCGTGTAATTTTTAAATAGTCACTTTTCTGAGCTCTAGTTTCCTCACTTAAAATAAGGCTGCAATATATTTACCGTATCAAATGTTGCCATGATTAAACAAGACCACATTTGATAAGACAATGAGCACAATGTATGGCTCCCAGTAGATGCTCTGAGCTTTCCATGGATGATAACTACCATGGTGTCACTCTACAATTTGTAAGTGCTAGTCTCTGACTCTCACAACAACTCTCCATTTCAGTTTTACGTTCAAGATAACCAAGGCCGAGAGAAATTAAATATTCTTCTGCTAGTTTAGAAACAAAATATCAAACCCAAGTCTTCTGGACCTAAGACTTTCACAAAGGTGAAATCTCTTTCCATTTTAATGACATGGTTAATTCTCTCCTGGTCTTCACATCTGGGCTAAGAATATTGTTTCTTTCCTTAAAAAAACATTTTCTTTGCCAGCTAATAAACTGACTTTTTAAGAAAGTTTGTCTGTTTTTTTTTTTTAAGTTTCAGACTTATAGAAAAGCTGCAAGAATAGAACAAAAGTCCCATATGCCCTTTGCCAAGAGTCCTCAAAATATTAATATTTTACCATGATACATAAAGCAAGAGGCAGAAGAAGGGAAGCAGAGGAAGCTCTAGACTGAAATATTTAAAAATTCCTGTTCGGTTTAGGGTTTTAAGCAGAAATGACCAGTATAAATATGTAAGCTAGTTTCTGATACCTAAAAGCCACCAAGCCACACACTCCTCGTGGGGAGGTTACCCTAGAGCGACAGTCCTCAACTGGGCATGAGTTTTCCCCTCAGGGAACATTTAGCAACGTCTGGAGTCATTTTTGATTGTCAAGACTGAAGAGGGTTACCACTGGCATTCAGTTGGCAGAGGCTAGGTATACTGCTAAATATCCTAAATGTACAGGCCAGCTACTCCACAGCACAGCTTTGAGACCCCATCCCCATGTTTTATGCCTTTAGGGATTCTGCATTTAATTTAACTCTGTCCTGTCCAATATGTTAGCCACTAGCCACTTGTGGCCAGAAATTCGTTATTGGTAGCGGACAGTGGTCCCTGAGAGGTGGGAAACAAGCAAGGTAAGGCCTTTCCACTTACTGTCTGAAGGAAGTTTTTAGACTGTGCATAGGGCAGCCCTGGAGAAGAGAGAGAACCCTGGAGGTCTGCAGAGGGTTCCCTTCGAGTTCCTGATCAGTACCTGCATGTGAGAAAACCACTCGAAGTAGGAAAACACACCTTGGAGGCTTAGCAACAACCCTTGGAGATCACATGAGGATATAAGTGGTACCTTTTCCCACCTGCCAGAAAGGAAAATCTTGTAATTCAGAAGCATTGGTTAGAGTACAAAGAAGGGTCTTACTTCAGTAAAAGGGGAAAAAATACACTTAGACTAAATGCAGCTGTGGCCCCACCTAGCAAAACTTAAAAAACAAGACTTAAAAGTATCAAACTGTTTCCAAGTAACTTAACAGCATTCTAGGACAAAGATCAAGCATATGTATACAATTCCAAAAATATTCAGCACTCAGAAAGGCAAAATTCACAATGTCTAGCATTCAATTATAAATTACCAGGCATGCAAAAAAGCAGACAAATATGACTCATAATAAGAAGAAAACTTAGTCAATTCAAACTGAGAAATAATTAGTAGACAAGGACACTGAGACAATTATTATGGCCAAATTTTATATGTTCAAGAAGCTAGAGAAAATATTGAATATGGCAAGTAGAAATTTGGAAGATATTTTAAAAAAAGATGAACCTCTAGAGGGGAAAACTACATTGTCTGAAACAAAAAATGCACTGGGTGGGACTAACAAAAGACTTGACATTTTAGGAGATTAGTGAACTTGAATGCAAAGCAATAATAGCCAACCAAGCACAATGGCTCATGCCTCTAATCCCAGCACTTCGGGAGGGCGAGGCAGGAGGACAGCTTGAACCCAGGAGTTTGAGACCAGAGAGAGAGACCTCATCTCTACAAAAAAATTAAAAAATTAGTCAGATGTTGAGGAGTGTGCCTGCAGTCCCAGCTAGATCCTGTCCCTAATATATATATATATATATTATATATATATATATACACACACATATATAATTAAAACCATGAAATATTAGGATGCATCTAACAAAAATGTGCAAGAACTGCACACTGAGAACTATACAATATTGCTGAAAAAAAAGAAAGAAAACATAAGCAAATGGAGAAAAATGCTGTGTTCATTTGTTGGAAGACATAATATTGTTAAAAGGTCAACTCTCTCCAAATCGATTGATAATTCAATGCAATGCCAATCAAAATGCAAGCAGGTTTGTTTTTTTTCTGGTGGGAATTCACAAGCTGATTCTAAAATTCATATCAAAATGTAAAGAGCTAAAATAACTTTGAAAAAGAAGATCAAAGTTGGATGGCTAACACTACCTGGTTTCAAGTTATAGTTATCAAAGCAGTGTTATGCTAGCATAACTATGTGCAAAAGATCAATGAAATAGAGTCCAGAAATAGACCTACATTTATATGCTCTATTATTTTTCAACAAAGTTGCAGAAGCATTTGAACAACAATCCTGGGAAAATTGGATATCCATAGGCAAAAAACCACTATCACTACCACCAACAAAACACTTCACCATTTCAACCCTTACCTCATACCACAAATAAAAATTAACTCAAAAAATCATAGTCCTAAGTACTGAAACCTAAAACTACAGAACTTCTAGAAGAAAACATAAGAAAAAAATCATTGTGACCTTGCGTTAGGCAAAAATTTCTTAAATAGGACACCAAAATCACTATCCATAAAATTAAAAATAATAACAACTGGGACTTTGTAAAAATTATAAGACTTCTGCACTTTGAAAGACACCACAGAATGAAATGACAAACCACACACTGGAAGAAAATATTTTCAAATCGTATGTATGAGAAAGGACTTATAATCATAAAATAAAAATTCTACACAATGAATACGAAAAACCATACCCAATAAAAGTATGGGCAAAAGATTGCAGTAATATGTGACCTAAGAGGATACATAAATGGCAGATCATCACAAGACAAGGTGCTCAACTTTATTAGTCATTAGGGGAATGAAAATTACAACCACACACGATACAGTGTCTAATATGAAAAAGCCTGATCATGCCAAGTTAACAAGAATGTGAGCAACTGGAACGCTCACACGCTGTTGTTAGGAATGTACATGGGACAACCAGTTTGGAAAACAGGCGGGTTTTTTTGTTTTTTTTTAAAGTGAAAAAGACACCTACCACATAGTTCAGCCAATTCCATTTCTAAGCATTTATGAACGAGAAATGAAAGCATATGTCCACACAGAGAGCTGTACACAAATGATCAAGGCGGTTTTATTGTTATTCCTAAGAAATGGAAACAACCCAAATGTCTGTCATCATGTGGATGGTCGTAAACAAGCTGTTAATGTGCCCACAGAATAAAATATTACTCAGTAATAAAAAGCAGCAAGTTATTGACACACAAAATAACACGGATAAATCTCACGTTAATTATACTGAATGAAAGAAACCAGACATGTATAGATAGATACACATATATATCCATTTATAAAACATCTTAGAGAAAGCAAACTAATTTACAGTGACAGAGAGCATATCAGTGGTTGTCCGGGCATATGGGGGCAGGAAAGGACAGGAGGGGGAAATTATAAGAGGTTGTGAGGATACTTTGAAAGTGATGGATAGGTTCATTATCTTAATTGTGGCAGTGGTTTCACAGGTATATACGGATGCCAAAACTGACCAAATTTTATATTTTAAACACACGCAATTTATTATACGTCATATATTTGAATAAAGCTGTTGGTTTTCAAATAAATTACAATTAAGTAAAATTCAAAGTTCAACTGTCTGTTACACTAGTCACATTTCCAGTTCTTAATAGCCACATGTGGCCATCATTTTAGACAGCGCAAATACAGAATAGTTCCATCACTGCTGAAAGTACTGTTGGACACTACTAATCTAATCAGACATAAAACAGCATCTGTTTCTTTCATTTCTCCTTCATCTACGTACCCCAAACTTCAAGAATGGTAACAAACATGTCAGTATGACACTGATATGTAAATTACCCACTACTTTTTTAAAATACAGATTTTTATTAAGTTAATTTTAATGCTACTTGGCTGTGATACCTTATATCCGTCCACATATAGCACAAACGTTTCCTCATTTAGATATCACAGCTTCTATGGATTACATTTAATTAGTTTCCGCCAAAGCTCAAGCTGATGGCAATTTTGAACTAAATGACAAGGAAGAAAAATGAAACAGATAACACCCTCTTGGAATTTCCTCTCTCCTTGTGATCAAAGAAGTTATTGCTTCAATACAACTCCTAAATAAGAATATACATTAAAAAATACTCATGGATATCTTTTTGTTTTGTTTCAGAATGTTTGCTACATAATGCAACTAAATTTTCCTATTTAAAAGAATCAAGCGTATAACTCTTACATAACACATACAATTAGAAGTTTCAAATGTGAGAACAGACATTAAAATAGAACATCATGGTATACCCTGAAATGTTTCACATTCAATGAACAGTTTATAAAATTAGGACGCAGAAGTTGTTAAACTTAGTATTCTGCTGGAAGCTTTTCCCTTTCCTGCACTACAGCTCTTAGTTTTGAGCTCAAGTGATTGTTTAAAAAAAAAAAAAAAGCCTCCAACTATATTTTCTGCCCCCTTCCTTGTTGCCCATGAACTTGGAAGGCAGTCTCTGCTTGGAGTTTTTGTTTCAATAGACAGAATGCAGGGTTGAAATCCTCCACCATCCTTGTTCCAAAGCCTGATACACAAACCTTTCATGCACATTTTGATGTCTGAGTCATCTCTGTCTTAGAAATGGAACACAGAAAAAGGTAAGTGGGGCTGGGGGTGGGAGGGAGGCTGGTGGCCAGTGGAGACAAACCAAGGCAACCCCCAAACTGTGTATTGTAGGAGATAAGCAAGAAGTATCAAAATAGAAACCAAGTCCCTCTGTTGTTTGCAGAAGCAGAACTCAGAAGCCAGCTTCACTTACTTTTTTACACCGACAGAGCCATTTTCCTTGTTTTCCATCTCAACAGATAGCATGGGAAGGCTGCAGGGTTCCTTTACTTCAGCAACTAATCAATAAGGGAGAAAAGCTTGGGTTTAATTCTTAGAAAGTGAGAGAAGAATATATATTCTGAATCGGAAACATAATGGTCCCTTTTACAGCTTCACACCAGTTCACGTATGTTTGTTTAAACCTCCAGTTCCCTCGGTGATTGGAGAGATGTGATTAAACCCTCAAGAACTGGAAGGAGACGGATTGGGGTGCTTTCATCTGTACTGGCACTCCCTGCCTTGACAATAAGCATTTGCAAATGAAATTGAATCCTTGTTCAAAACAAGTGCTGTGTGAACTGGCACAGCCTCCTCTGGGTACCTTGCTCTCACTTAAGACACTGCAACTCACAAATGAGTCAAAGTAGAGAAAAACAATCCCCCCTCTTCCTGCCCCCTCCCGCTATGGGCTGTGATTTTCTTTTTTTTCTCATTGTATTTGGGTTTTTTTTTTTGGTCTTCTCCCCCTGCTCCTAGATTTTTTTCATTGCAATGCAGAAGGGCACTTAAAGCTTTTGTCACCAAGTATTCCCCTACCTCACATATTCTCAACGAAAGCCTCAAAAACCGGTCTGTGAGATGGCCATGCTGGGGTAAAGCTGGAAGCTCACAAAAATGCCAGATAGCCCTAAGCACAGAAAGGTGGTGCTAGTGTGTGTGTGTGTGTGTGTGTGTGTGTGTGTGTGCACGCACGCGCGCACTGTGTATATGTGTAAGAAAGAGTAGACAGCTCCTTAAATTTATGAAAAATCATCAAAACACTTAAGGAGCGAGGGTAGCATCCATCACTCTTTTTGTTTAATAGGATGAGGACTGTGAAAAAATAAAAACTCCACAATTAATATGCCATTAGCAAAATGAAAAAGCTATGAACAAAACTGCTTTAAGAAAAAAACAAAACAAAACAAAAAACAGTCCCGAAACGTGTTTGCTCTCATTCAGCTGAAGCCATACATTAAATACATTTCCTCTCAAATCACTTTCTACTTTGGCACTCCTTCTCCAGGGATTACTCTTGACATGGCAAGTGCATCATTTAGTATATTCACAAGATTTTTTATCACTGTTAGAGAAGTAGATGATTAACAAATAACCCTGTAAGTGTGGGATAATCTTCACTCCTGAAACACACACACACACACACACACACACACCACACACACACACAAACTTCCAGTTGCTAAAGCACTTAGATCATTGATAGAGAAACCCAACATTTAATATACATCGAGACATCAGCATTCATTCACACACCGTTGAGTAGACAGGACACAGTACTGCGGCTCCAAGCTCAAAGAATGATTTCACTTCAGTTGGAAACTGTTACACATTCACCATTTTCTAAGCATCTCAGAAAACAAAACCAAACAAAACACTCACAATGATACTCTTACAACATCACACTACATTGTCCTATTATTATTATTACTATTCTTTTCTCTCTTTTTTTGGTGCAAGAGTAAAAAGAAAACCTACCTAGAAGCAACTAAAACATATCATTTTTATAGGCTTATCAAGAACAGCCAAAGAAACCCCAATGTTTTCTTTCACAAAGTAGGCTGGCAAAGGAATTCAATAAGGAGGTACAATTTGACACAGTGAAATAAAACCAGGCTGGCTCTCAGCCAACATGACGTTAGGAATCACACACAGGCTGCACCAACTGCCTTCTGGTTCATGGCTGACTTTTTAAAGCTACAGTGTGCCTGTTCACTTTTGCTAACTACCTCCAGCACAATTAGTGAAAGTGAGTGAATGACGAGTCCAAAACCTGCAGAATTCTCCCCGCACCTGCCTTGTACCGAGAAAAACAAGCTATCTCAATAGCCTCTTAATTTCTCTCTTCCCTTCATTGTTGCTGCATGATATGTCTTTGCTGTTGTTTTGAGCAAGAATGTCATGGTTCAAACTATTTCTTTTTCTCCTCTGTGGGAAAAAAAAGCAAGAGAGAACCTGATGCTTATCAGCTATAACCAGTGTACATGCAGAAGCCGCAGTCCTGGGCTACTCTTTTTTTTTTTCCTAAGAGATTTGTAGACAAAGTTCCCAGGGCTGGCTTTTAAGTAATCTCTTTGTGGGAATAAGGAAAGCACTGCCCAGCAGCAAATCCCTTCACTTCATTATGCAGGAAGTAACATATTTCAGAGAGGATGCAAAATAGATGACCAGATCTCCTGAAAACGCCCACGGTCTTTTATTTTGGCATTCATCCTACCAAATGAAGCCAGAAAAAATTCAAACTGAAACAAACAAAACCTTATTCTACAAAACTAAAAAAAAAAAAAAAAAAAGTTCGGGGAGATTTTTAACTATTTAACCCAGTTGCACAAAAAAACCTAATTCTACAAATTTAACCAACACTTACAACCTATGAGTACCCAGTACTTTGTTACAGATGAATAAGGATATCATGCCAACCCCAAAGTCATAGTCTGTCCCACCACCATCCTAAATACCAATTCAGGAAATTGGGAGGTAGAGAGACTGGGCAAGATATTTTGAATAAGTTACCCTGGTCAATCTCATAGTTCTTTGTTTGGCTGGGACCACTGCTCCCAAGAAGATACATAAATAAATCCCATCCTAAAAATGCTTTGCACACACAGAAAACATGCGTGGTTGCCTCTTCGCTGACATGAATGCCAATCAATATTTGGACACTTTTAGGTCAAGATGTCAGCAAAACCACTGAAGACAGGAGGGAGAATGCAGATTCTCCAGAAGGATTCTGGAAAGAGTTATCTGTTGCTGGGATGTCATGGGGATTTCAGACAGAAGTGAGGAGAAGATTGCCTCCCTTCTCTTTAGAAACCCAGGAGATCAGCGACTCTGATCTAAATTCAGAACCTGAATTTCAAGACCAATTTTTTTCCCCCTTACTTATTCCAGGAATGCCATTATAAATCTTCAGCTTCCTTAAAGGTCATTACTGAGAAAGATTTCAAGTGCTCTCTCTACCATCCCCTTGAAAAGACTAACAATCATAATCTAGGAATCAACCTTAAGTGTTGAAATATGTTTGAGTATCATTTTTTGAGTACAGGTCAGAGGTGCGGTTACCACTGTTGATCTTGAAATGATGGACTCTTATGGAAATAAAGAGCTCTTACATCAGCACATGCCATCATGCTTTTGGACTTGATCTGAAATTCCTGAACCATTCTCCAACTAAATCCAAATAGAAAGGGGCTGGACTGTGAGTCCTGTGGGCAGGGGAGGAGGTGGGTGTCTTGACAGTCCTGCTCAGACCAAAAGCATGTTCAGCTCACCACTCTTGAAGGGAAAGAGGCAGAGAAAATGTAGTTATGCCCAACTCTTCCTTAGACCCACTCACAGGAGAAAGGCTTCTGTGAAGTTTCTCCAAGGATTCCTTCCTACACACAGAAAAGGACAATCCCTCACATCTCGCCTGCTGGGATCAAAAGTTTGCCTGTTAGACAAGAGTAAGGTTTCAAAGGTGTTGTAGGAATTCAAGCCCGTTTTATTAAAAATGAGCCACAAAGACATTCTAAATTACCACAACAGGAGGTTTCACTTACCACTTGGTAATAAACTGACATTTATGAACACAAATACATACGCACTCCCTCCAACAAACTGACATTTATCTCCGCTGATAAAAATGATGTGTACGTAGTGTATAGTACAAATGAAGGGTGGGTGTGTAATGTCGTGATGTGTGTCCTATGTGGCAAATTGCGTGTGGTGTGTGTGTAGGTCAAGTTGGGTGTTGTATGTATGTGGTATGCTTGGGGTGTGTAGCAGGCATGTGTGTGTGAGAGAGACAGAGAGGGAGAGACAGAGGGAGACACAACCAAACAAGACCTCTGATCCAGCACATTGTGGAATATTCTAAAATACTCGGGAGATGCTCAGTATTCCCGGGGGGGGGGGGGGAGAACACAAGACCTTCTGATCCTGTACTTTGTGGCACAGTCTAAAGTACTCTGGAGATGCTCACTCAGGATTCTGAAGCAGAACTTTCAGGCACGCTTGGGAGTGCGCTCGGAAGAGGGTGGGGACGCAGGTCAGGAAGGGCGGGAAATTGGTGTCGGCTTCTTTTATTATCAGCACTCTCGCCCCAGGCAGGGAGGTGGCCCCTTCCCGGAGGAGCCTCCCCCCACTGCCCTTCTCCGAGGACCGGCGGCCCCAAGTCGCCCGCGGCCGGGCCGAGCGCCACGCGTCCCGGGGGCCGTCTCCGGGAGGAGGGCAGTGGGGACGGGACGGAGGGCGACGGGCTGCCTCCGGGACCCGCAGCGCGGGCCGAGAGCCACACGCCCGGCGGCGGCCCCGGCGACAGAGGGGGGGAAAGTTTCGGGCGAAGACTTTCGGGGGCCCCGCTCGCGGGTCCGCGGGAAGGGGCGCGCGGGGGTGTGGCGCTCGCGGCGCGCCCGCGGGGCCGAGCCCCCCGCCGTCCCGCCCCGCGAGCTCCGCCCGCAGCCCCCGGCGGGCTCTCGGCGGGGCCGGCGCGCTCCGCCCCCGGGTCCTCTCCGGGGGGACAGCGCCCCGCCCGCGGCGCGGCGAGCTGCAGGCGCCCCGGGCGCGCGGCCGCGGCGGGGAGGGCAGAGCGGCTTCTCGGCGGCGGTCTTCGGGTCCTTCCGTCCCGGGAGGGGCGGGAGGGGGCGGGCGCGCCCCCCGGCCCCGGCCGCACGAGCCGATCACTTACCTCCCCGCGTGGCCGCGCCGGGGGGCTTGCCCCGCGCCACGCGCCCGGCCCCCGAGCCGCCCGCCGGACGCGCGCGGCACGCCGGGAGTTGTAGTCCGCCGCGGGCCGGCGGGGGTCGGGGAGGGGGGCCTCGGGGAGGGGCAGGCCCGGAAGGGCAGGCACGGGCCCGGGCCTGGCGAAGGCGAGGGGGCGCGTTTGCAAACACTTGAAACTTCCAGGGAGCTGGCGCGATGGGGAGCCCCCCTGGAGACCATGTGTAAGGGGGGATTTGCATGGGGAGTGCCATCTTCCTCCTGGGGCACTCGCTCAGGGCAGCCCCAGTTGTAAGCTGGACTTGGACGGTAGTGAGGGTGGGCCAAGTTCACAGGATGTAGGACCCTTCCGTCACCCCGATCACGCGTGTGGCATCCTCTGCCTGGAACACGTAATGTGTTGCGCACAGAGTCACTCAGTTGAAACCCTGGGCTCCTAAGAGGAGGGTGAGGAATGGCACCTGGCATGTGCAGGGCGCTCCACGGCACTTGCAGAGAGTGCTTTTTACTTAATGGGTTCATTATAGTCGAACCATCAAGCAACCCTGGGAGTTAGGCAGGGAAAGGCTAAAGGTGCAGGAAGTTCTGTGTGTCTGCTACCCCGCACTCTTCATTTATTTCTCCAGCCTTTCTCTAAGCAGCTGGGAAGAGAGAGTGGGGAGGAGGGCTGGAGACCCATGTGGACCCAGGGAGAGAAGAGGAGCCGGCTGGAAAGGGCTTTCTTAAAGTGGCTAACGGGCAAACCAAGAGAAGGGCCAAGGGACTGGAAGCATGCACAGGGGAGGAGAAGGCAGATGGGATGGGACAGAGACTGAACAGATGCTGATCCAGGGTAGTGGCAAAGAGAGCAAAAGGAAATGGTCTTTAGAAGCCCGGTAGCCCTGGATTCCTAGTGTTGTCACTTCTGCGCCTTGTGACCTTAAGTAAGTTATTTAACCTACCCAAACGCCCGCTGCCTCATCTTTAAAATTTAAACAATAATAGTGAGGAACTTTCAAAGCGTTAGGAGGCATTGAGTATAGTGCATGGCATATAATATTAATATTAGCAATTAACGTTTGCTGTAGTTTTTATCTGTGGAAATTTCCCTGGTGGGTGTATCAAAAGATAAATTGGAGTGGACGTACCCTTTAGGAAGCTGTGACAATACTCTAAGCTGCTGGTAATGGTAGCATGAACCACGGTGACAGAAAGCAGGTAGAAGACATGGAAGGAAAATGGACAGAGCGTGCCATCAGTTGGATGTGCAGAATGGGGAACAGGAATCAAACCCATTTCTAGATTAAGTGGGTGATACTGCCATTCACATAAGTGGGTAAAACTGATGGAGTATTGGGAGATGACTACTGGCATTCTTGGTTTTCTTGTGCTTTGCTTTATTGCACTTCATAGATATTGTGTTTTGGAATTTTGTTTGTTTGTGTTTTATGAATTTAAGTTTTGTGGCTACCCTGCATCCAACAAGTCTATCAGAACCATTTTTTCCAACATCATGTACTTTATGTCTCCATGTCGCATTTTGGTCATTCTCACGGTTTTCACACTTTTTCACTTTTATTATATCTGTTATGGTGATCTGTGATCCGTGCTCGTCGCTGTTCGCTGTTACCATTGTAATTGCTCTGGAGTACCACGAACCACACCCATCAATTGCTAAAAGTAGTGTGTTCTGACTGCTCCATCAACCAGCCGTTTTTCATCTCCCTCTCCTCAGGCCTCCCTATTCCCTGAGACACAACAGTATTGAAATTAGGCCAGTTAACATCCTTGTAATGGCATCTAAGTTTTCAAGTGAAAGCAGGAATCCCACGACTCTCACTTTATTTTTTAATTTAAATTTTTTTTTTTTTTTTAGTTGGAGTCTCACTTTGTCGCCCAGCCTGGAGTGCTGGGCGCTCCCGGCCACCGCAGCCTTGACCTGCTGGGCTCCAGTCATCCTTCCGCCTCAGCCTTCCAAGTAGCTGAAACTACAGGCGTGTGCTACCACGCCTGGCTAATTTTTGATTTATTGTAGAGATGAGGTCTCACCAAGTTGCCCAGGCGGGTCTCGAACCCACGGGCTCAGGCAATCCACTCCCCTCAGCCTCCCAAGGCGCAGGATTACAGGCTAAGCCACCGAGCCTGGCTTTATTTTTATTTTTAATTTTTATTTTTTGAGTTGGAGTCTCACTCTGTCGCCCAGACTGGAGTGCAATGGCCGCTCCCGGCCACCGCAGCCTCGACCTGCTGGGCTCCTGCGATCCTTCCACCTCAGCCTTCCAAGTAGCCGGAATAACAGGCGTGCGCCACCATGTCCGGCTAATTTTTTGATTTATTGTAGAGGTGAAGTCTCGCCAAGTTGCCCAGGCGGGTCTTGAACCCGCAGGCTCAGGCAGTCCACTCACCTCAGCCTCCCAAAGCAGACTCTCACTTTCAATCAAAAACTACAAGTGATTAAGCATAGTGAGGAAGGCATGTCAAAAACTTGAGACAGGTAAAAGCTAGGTCTCTTGTACCAAACAGCCAAGTTGTGAATGCAAAGGAAAAAAGTTCTTGAAGGAAATAAAAAGTTCTAACACACGTATGATAAGAAGATGAAACAACCTTATGCTGATATAGAGAAAGTTTTTGTGATCTGGAGAGAAGAGCAGACCAGCCATATCATTCCCTGAAGCCAAAACCTAACCCAGAGCAAGGCCCTAACTCTTTCCTATGGAGTCTGAGGGAGGTGAGGAAGCTGCAAAAGAAAAGTTTGAAACTAGCAAGAGGTTGGTTCATGAGGTTTACGGAAAGAAGCCATCTCCATAACACAAAAGTTTAAGATGAAGCAGCAAGTTATCTAGAAGGTCTAGATGAGATCCCTGATGAAGGTGGCTACATTGAACAACAGATTTTTTTTTTTTTTTTGAGTTGGAGTCTCACTCTTGTCGCCCAGACTGGAGTGCAGTGGCACGCTCATGGCCACCGCAGCCTCGACCTGCTGGGCTCAGGTGATCCTTCCGCCTCAGCCTCCCAAGTAGCTGTAACGACAGACACACACCACCACGCCCGGCTAGTTTTTGTGATTTATTGTGGAGACGAGGTCTCACCAAGTTGCCCAGGTGGTCTCGAATTCCCAGGCTCAGGAAATCCTCTTGCCTCAGCTTCTCAAAGTGCTGGGATTACAGGCTGAGCCACCGCGCCTGGCCATAGATTTTCAATGTAGATAAAACAGCCTTCTACTGGAAGAAGATACCATTTACAAGTCTCCTAAGAGAGAAGTTAATGCCTGGTTCCAAAGCTCCAAAACACAGACTCGTTAGGGGCTAATGCAGCTGGTGACTTTAAGTTGAAGCCAATATTCATTTACTATTCCAAAAATCCTAGGGCCCTTAAGAATGATGCTAAATCAACTCTGCCTGTGCTCTATAAATGGAACAACAAAGCCTGGCTAATAGCACGTCTGCTTACAGCATGGGTTACTGAATATTATAAGCCCACTGTTGATACCGACTGCATAGAAAAAATGATTTTTTTCTCACTGACAATGCTCCTGGTCACCCAAGAGCACCGATGGAGATGAGATATGCAAGGAAATTAATGTTGTTTTCATGCCTGCTGCCATAGCATCCATTCTTCAACCTATAGATCAAGGAGTAATTTCAACTTTCAAATTTTCGTATTAAAGAAATACACTTCAGGCCGGGCTCGGTGGCGTAGTCTGTAATCCCAGCACTTTGGGAGGCCGAGGCGAGTGAATTGCCTGAGTCCATGGGTTCAAGACCCACCCTGGCAACTTGGCGAGACCTCGTCTCTATAATAAATCAAAAATTAGCCAGGCGTGGTAGCGCGTGCCTGTAATTCCGGCTACTTGGAAAGCTGGGGCAGAAGGATTACCGGAGCCTAGCAGGTCGAGGCTGCAGTGGCCGGGAGCATGCCACTGCACTCCAGTCTGGGCGACAGAGTGAGACTCCAACTCAAAAAAAAAAAAAAGAAAAAAAAGAAATACATTTCATAAGGCTGTAGCTGCAATCGATAGTGATTCCTCTGATGGATCTGGGCTATGAACATTGAAAACCTTCTGGAGAGGATTCACCATTTTACATGCCATTAAACACATTTGGGATTCGAGAGAGGAAGTCAAGATATAACGTTAAATGTTTGGAAGAAGTTGACTCCAACTTTCACAAAGGACTTCTAGAGGTTCCAGACTTCCGTGGAGGAAGTTACTTTAACATGTGGAAATGGCAAGAGAACTAGAATTAAAAGTGCAGCCTGAAGATGTGAATGAATTGCTAAAATCTCATGACCACACTTGAACAAATGAGGAGTTGCTTCTCACGGTTGAGCAAAGAACGTGGGTTCTTTGGATGGATTCTACTCCTGGTGAAGATGCTGTGAACATTGCTGAGATGACAACAAAGGTTTTAGAATAGTCCACAAGCCTAATTGAGAAAACCGTGGCAGGGCTTGAGAGGACTGACTTCAACTTTGAAAGACTTTCTATCGTGGGTAAACTGCTATTAAACAACATCACATGCCACAGAGAAATCTTTCTTGAAAGGAAGTGTCCTTCAACGTGGCAAACTTAACTATTGTATGGTTGTCTTATTTTAGGAAATTTCCTCAGCCACTCCAGCCTTCAGCACCCACTACCCTGATCAGTCAGCAGCTGTCAACGTTGAGGAAAGACCCTCCACCGGGAAAAAGAGTGTGACTGCTGAAAGCTTAGATGACAGCAGTTTTTAGCAAAGTTCTTTTTAAGTTATGCACATTTTAAAAGACATGATGCTACTGCACATTTAACAGAATACAGCATAGTGTAAATACAACTTTCACATGCACTGGGAAGCCAAAAAATTGGTGCGACTCACTTTATTGTAATATTCACTTGATTGCAGTGGTCTGGAATCAAACCTGCACTGTCTTTGAGATACGCCTGTAGTTTGATTTTGGGCACGTATCACTTAAGGCTTTCTGTGTGAATGACCAAGTGGCAGTCGGAAATGTGGATTTGCATTTTTCATGCAGAAAGGGCACTTGGAGAGTCAATTACTTAGGAGAGGTAGTTGACGAGCATGTGGAGAGGAAAAGGGAAGAGCAGCAGTGGTGGGCAGGGGAAAATAAGCAGTCAGATCATGATACCAGGCAGGAATTGGTGAAGGCTCAAAGAGAAAACTGCAGGGATGCAGTGACATGGGAGCCAAGGGAGGATGGAGAGGTGAGGAGCTCATCAGCAGGTCAAATGCTGCACACCGGAAGCCAATAACAGGAAAGAGGTCACCGGATTTACAGATCAACAGTCTGTTGAGATAGAACTGCCTCCAGGGGGTGTTTTGGAAATTTCCAGAGCGATTTTGCACATCCCAGTGATTGAGATGGGGGATGGGGGTACTACTAAAATATAGTTGGTGGGGTCGAGCAGACATCTTTCACTGCCCAGAACAGAACTGCACAACAAAAGAATTGTCCCACCTTCTACGAGACTTGAGTGTCCCACTGCTCATTTGTGAAGGTAAAAAATCTGTTTATAATTGTCTGAGCTGAGCCTACAATCTATTTATACTGTTTTTTATACATTTTTAAAAGATTATTACATCTTCCTGGAGTGTGGTAAATTGAGTGGCACTATCATTCATGGAATTTGAATCACTAATTCAGTTCATTTTGTGGTTGTCCCTTTCCTGGAGAGTCTACAGATGGATGCAAGTATTTGCCTACTCCATTGTGTCTTTTAGTTTAGGGATGCCTGAGCATTTTCTTATTGGATCATGTATTATTTTATTGTCAATTACTTTCTTTACTTTTTCCTTTATAGTATAGTTAAGGCATGACTTTAATTTTTAAAAAGTGCATATGTGCCGGGCTCGGTGGCTCAGCCTATAATCCCGTGCTTTGGGAGGCCGAGGTGAGTGAATTGCCTGAGCCTGCGGGTTCGAGACCCGCCTGGGCAACGTGGTGAGACCTCATCTCTACAATAAATCAAAAAAATTAGCCAGGCGTGGTAGCGCGCACCTGTAGTTTCAGCTACTTAGAAGGCTGAGGCGGAAGGATCTCCGGAGCCCAGCAGGTTGAGGCTGCAATGGCCAGGAGCGTGCCACTGCCCTCCAGTCTGGGCGACAGAGTGAGACTCCAACTCAAAAAAAAAAAAAAAATTGCATGTGTAGGTAGCTTATGGCTTTTACTTCACTATGGTGAAGGGGATATTAGCCCATATTTGTTATGAAAGGGAATCGTTAAGTTTGACAAGGTGGAGAACCATTTATTCATTTAGTCAATGAACATCTCTTGAGTGCCTGCTTGTTCTAGGTACATGACATATATCAACATATAAAACAGAAAAAGTGTAATGTCCTTCTGGAGATAATATTCTAATGTGAGTGTGAGGAGGCAGATGAAAAATAATCAACATTAACTAAATAAGTACATTCTACAGCATATTAGAAAGTGAGAAAAATAAAAGCAAGATACAGGGAGTTGGCAGTGCAGGACAGGGTGTAGGTTGAGATGGAAGACGTAATGATCAGGGTAAACTTCAATGAGAAGGTGACATTCAAGGAAATATCTGGAGTTCGTCAGATAATAGCCTTGTGAGTTTCTGAGAGAAGAATTGGCAAGGATGCCAGTGTGACTGGGTTGAAGGAAGGATGAGGAGGAGGAAGACTGAAGATAACCCCAGGGCTGGGGACAGGCGACTCAGGGCTTGTAGGCATTGTTAGGACTTTGGCTTTCACGCTGAGTGAAATGGGCAGCTGCTGGAGAGTTTTGAGCAGAAGAATGACATGGTCAGGCATAATTTGATTGGATTATTCTGGCTTCTCTATCAAGGATAGATTTTAGGGAGCAATGGTGGAAGCAGACTAGGCAAGAAGCGGCTGCAGTAATCCAGGCAAAAAAGAGTCTGGATTGAACTAGAGTGGTAGCAATAAAAAGGGATGGGTTGGATGTGGGAGAGGAATCAAGAATTCCAGAGGGCACAGTGGGTTGGGGAGGAATGAAAAATGGTGCAGCTTAAAGTGTATATGCGGGCTTGTGGGAAGGAGACTTTGGGAATGACCTGGAAGTCTAGGACTTCTTGTGGTGACTGACATAAATAAGGAAAGAGGGTAGAATGAAATCAATCCCAGAGAAGTCAAGAACTAAAACGACAGAGAGGCCGGTAGTGTGGGGAGTGTGAGTGAATGTTTGGGTTCCCCGATTCTGGGCAAGAAGGGGAAGAGGTCTGAGACTCAGGTGGAGTCTTGATCCATGTCGATGGAATGTTGAAGGCCTAGAGACGGGAGGATTCGGTTCCTGGGCCAATGCTTATTCCTCTCTCCTGCCAGGTGGACTTGTTCAGAGTGCACAGTCCTCTCCTCCTCTACCCTTGATCTTTTTGAAGGACTTAGCCCTTGTGATGGAGTTGCGTATTGGACAAGCTGCCAATTACTCTACGCACAAAGGTCTATCAACAATGATGATTCAATAAGTTGTACGTCTAAAACATAGATGAGGTGGATTTGTGGTTTTGGGAAGGGGAAATTTTGTCAAATAGAGATTTTTAACAGAGAGGGGCAGGAGGAATTTGAGTCCCTAATGCGGATAGATGCTTTAGGATTGGGGACAAGAGACAGCTGTGTAGGGCGAAGTGAAGAAGACATTAGAAGCCGAAATGCAAAAATTCATAACAGAGGATATAATTGATGTAATATTATCCTAGAGGAGAAGGAACTATTAATTGTTTACCCTTGGAAGGAAAGTGGTACAGTTTTTCCTATAAGAAAGAAAGAAAGAGAATGGAATGATTTAGGAATATTGAGGAAAATTCTAAAAAGAAAATGGGATAGAACACTTAAAATTTTGTTTATGTATTTTGAAAACAAACAAGTGTGTGGTAAAAATGAATACAGTCAGAAATTAATAATAAAAAGTGAAAATTCCCAATAAACCAATTCCTTAAACAATCCCTTTTAAATTATATATTGTCTAAATTTTTATACTGTGCCTGTAACTTCTTTTTGTAAATGTTACATGAGTACCTAAAATATTAGTATTGCTTTCCTTACAGGCTCTAGGATTTAAACAATAAATAAAAATTTAATGAGCATCTATTACATAGTAGATATTTATTACATCAATATTTTCGATAATGTTATTCACATCCTCTGTATCATATATATTTTTTTTTCTTGTTTGTTCTAGAATCAGAAGAGATCTACTAAAGTTTCCTAACATTTCTCTTAACTTTTCCTTTTATTTCTCTTTATGTATTTTAATGCTATATTATTTAGTACATGAAGGTTTATACTAGTAATCATTTTATTGTGAGTTGTGTCATTTGCCATTATAAAGTGATTCTCTTTGTGCCATTTAATTCTTTCTAAATAATATATTCTATCTCATTTGAAATTATTTTAACAAGATATGTTTAATATTATCTCAGTTATATCAGTTTATTTTTTGAATTCTCATTGTTTTCTTTTTTACTTTATGATCTGGGTTCCCTTTGTTTTTGTTTTGACTTGTTTTTATTTTATCTTTCTCTGTGTATTAATGTCAAAGATAAACAAAACTGAATCCTAGTTAAAGTGGTGAGTATGGATTTTCATCAGTAATAATTAATACAATAGAGATAAACATCCAGTATGAACTGAACTGAACTTAGATTTGCATAAAGGTGACCAAATAAAACAGTAGGGAAAGTGGCAAGGGAGGGTTCAGCAGAGTCAGAGAAGAGAAAAATTATGAAGGTTTGGTCAGCATAAAGTGATAAGGCCACCTGTTTCTGGTAGCTGACAGTGATCAAAGTTAGGATTCTGTCTGCCCACATATTAGGAAACAGAGGCCCTGTTCTTCCTTATATTTCAAAGGAACAGCATTCAGGCTCTTGACAAAGACTCTCCTGAGTTGTGAGAGTTATATGTACATATCAAAGAGACAGAGGAAGGATTTGCAATTTCAAGCCCTTTATAGTAAATGCTCTAAGAAAGTTTGGTCAGGGACCTATCATCATGTGCTGGCTAAAACCCACGGTAAATTCTATTGGCAACCTTGAGCTTTAAGGGAAGCTAGTGTCAACCTAGGGATGTGGCCTTGAATTGTTAGAAACTATGTTAGTGTCTGTTCAAGTCTTCATAGGCCAAGGTTGAGGCTTCATCAAGAAAGGACCGCCAGGAGCTTGGCTAGCGTTTGGTCAAGGAGAAAACCTTTGGTATTAGTTATCTACTGCTGCGTAACAAACTGCTTCACAATTTTGCAGCTTAAAACAACACACACTTATTATCTCTCACTCTCTGTGGGTCAAGAGTCCTAGTGTGGTATAGTTGAATTCGCTGCATCAAGCTCTCTCACACAGTGGCAATCAAGGTAATGGGCTGAAGGTTAGACTTGGGGTGGATCAGCTTTCAAGCTGACTCATATGGTTGTTGGCAGTATTTAGTTCTTTGTGGCTTTATCAAAGCAAGTAGTATATAAGAAATGTCTGGGTAAGGGTACGAGCAAGACAGAAGCCGTAGCCTTTTATGGCCTAGTTTTAGAAGTGAAACCCATCAATTCATGAATACCATGAGGTGAGGACCATTAGGAACCATTTTAGAAGGCTACCTGCCACACTTTGGCAATTTGGGAGTCGTAAAGTCTGTTTTAAATAATATGCTTACATTTATATTTTTCAATTAACTTTAGAAATGCACTGATGATGAAAGACGATGAAATCAGTCTGCTTAGATTCTCTCTCTTCTCTTTCCACCTCCTAGAAAACAAATATGATTTTTGTTCAAGTCTATTATCAAAATATTATTTATGTAATGCAATTTTTAAGCATTATAACAATTATACCTAATTTTTATGGCCTGACATGCCAATTATTTAAATATAATTTTATGTATAAGTAGGCTCAAAGCTCATGGCCAACCTTTTGTGCATCATGACTTTTTCATTCATGAATTTATTATTGTTACTTATCTGTTCATTGCCTTGATTTTTTTTTTTTTTCTGGTAGATTTTTTCCGGAATGCATAAATGTTATATTTCCTGAGTTCTTGCATATTTGAGAATGTCTTCCTGTCACCATTACACAGAAAGGATGTTAGACCAGATACAGAACGTTTTTTTCTTCCATATTCATTAACCATTGTTCCATTTTCTTCTAGCATTTAATGTTGCCCAGAATGTCTGATTTCTTTGTTTATGAAGATGCCTTTTTCCCCTCTGCCTAGATGACTGTAGGATTCTTTTTTTTTTTTTTTAATTCTTAAAGTTTTAGGGGGAAAAAAAAGCCGTAATTAAATTTTCTTGGGATATGATGAACCTTTTCAAAATGCAATTTTAAGACCTGCTTTAGTTCATAAAATTCTTCTATTATGTAACTCTTTTCATTTCCATTTGTTCATTCACATCTTCAAAGATAGTAGTCGCTCATATTTTAGTTCTCCATTGTCCATGATTTACATATTTCATCTCCTTTCTGATCACCTTCATTCCATGACATTTTCCACTAAATTCTGTGTGATTATTTTTTTCAATAGCTTGCCCTCCATGTCCAATTTTCTGTAGCTTAAGATCTACTCCTTGCTGCCGCCTTTAATGTGATTTTCAGTGAGTTAATTACTTCTCCTCATTCGTTTCCTTTGCGTCTCAAGATTTCTTTTATTTTTACTGTCACATGGGTTCTGTGCTACTTTTTCCAAAATTTTTTTTTTAATTTTTGAAGTAAGTCAGTGAGATCTAGTTGACTTTCTCAAGAATAAAGTGAGAAATTTTATTGTCTCCCTCTCCCTGTTTACCTGGGTGCTGTTTGAAACATCCAGTTAGAATATAAAGTAGAGGCATAATATTGATGGCTTATAATGTTTGGACAGTCATTAAGTGATGGATGAGCTGGAACAGGAAGAAAATTTGCTATGAGTGAGGAAGAGAGAGAGGCAGAGATTTATGTTCCCCCCTACTTATTACCAATTTTTCTTCACAAAGTATTGGGAGGGACTTGTAATAATATAAGAAGCAATTCTTAAAACTAACATCAGAAATAAAATAAAATATCAACACCAGAGGAGAAGTAAAAAATTATAGATACGTACCTGTTGCATCCTACACAGTTATTAAAATTAACTTACAGCTAAATGTTTAAACTTCCTGGCACTCAAAGCAAGAAGAAATACATAATTAGATGTATGATTTTCATTGACTCTAAAAGAAAACCTACAATTTACTCAGGAAAAAAATTGTAATAGTTTTTTAAAAGGCAGTATTCTTAATTAATTTGATTAGTAAATTCAATAGCGGCATTTATTAAGCAATTTCTTATAGTTCCACTTAATGAAACCTGAAACATGACATTGAAACACAGTCCAGAGAGCCAATTTCTGTGTTTCTAAGAGAGTGTAATCCAAGCCTATGTGGAACACACAATCTGCTCTTTGCGGGGATAATGTTTTGGGTTGAATTGTGTCCCTCTAAAAGATACGTGAGGTTCCAGCCCCCAGTACCTTAGAATGTGACCTTATTTGGCAATTAAGGTCACTGTACATGTAGTTAAGATGAGGTATACTCGAGTAGGATAGATCCTGATCCAATATGACTGGGGTTCTTGTAAGAAGAGGAGAAACACAGAGAGGAGAACACTATGTGACAGCAGAGAGATACAGAGGGAAGATGAATGTAGGTGTTAGGGTACGGATGGAGCGAAGGTGGATGGGTGGAGAGAGGCGCAACACCGCTGGAGCTGGCATGCCATAGGTGCGCGCTGACACCCAGAGATTCAAGTAATGCAAAGAGTTGCAACACATAAAGAGGTGAAAGAAGAAAAGATTTATTTAAGAAAGGTTCACTCCCCACAGACAGGAAGCAGGCCTACGCTCTAGGTGAGTGCAGTCTCGTAACCCCGAGCCCCACGTAAATCCTTTCCCTGGGAGATGTTGCAATCAGATGGACGTGACTGTCGTGACTTCCTTATCAACCACCTGCGAATGTCTTGGAGACCCTGTGACACAGAGACCCATTAATGTCTGTCCATCTTATCATAGCCCCTAGAGAAGGGCGTGGCAAGGATTCTAGTGCTCCTGTACATTCCTGAACAACATTCCTTAGAGCTAATGGAGGGTGCACTTCCCCTTATCCCGTATGCATTCCCAGTGGGTAGCTTCGGGGGATCCTTGACTTCCCTGTAGATTGCGCCCAATCTACTGGAAGATCAAACCCCCACCTGCTCCACCTCTGAGCGGTCAAAAGTCCTGTGATCTGCATAACTTCTGTAATGACAAGTTTCATGACTTCTACAATCCTTGCCCAATGCATGATGTCTTCAGGCCTTGTAAACTCCCTTTACTCTACCCTAGGCAGTCTTGATTGTTGCTTCTGCCGGGCCGCACTGACAAGAGCCATGAGACACCTCAGACACTGGGTACCAGGAAGTCTGGACAGAAAACCCTGGAGGTGGGGTGGGTTCCTGGTCAACACACACCAAATATACAATGGGTCAATACTGGTTATACTTAAGGAGTCTGTGCTTCTGAAAAAACAAAGTCAGCAAAGTTAATCTTCACCTAAAGTATGCATTTCTCCAAAACATAACTTCTACTTTTCCTCATCGTGTCAGGGTTTAAGAACAAGGTAGAAAATGTCTTCCCGCCCTCGGTCTGTCCTTTCAGTAGGGACTGGAGTTATGCTGCCACAAGCTGAGAAACACCAGGGGTTACATGAAACTGGGAGAGACAAGGAAAGATCTTCCCCTAGAAGCTCCACCGTCCTTATTTCAGGCTTCTGGCCGTCAGACTGAGAATAAATTTCTTAGGCAAATACATTTGTTTTAAGTCACCTGGTTTGTGGTACTTTCAGACAGTAGCCTTAGGAAAGTAATACAGATAAACTACGTTCATTCAACAATGTTTTATAATTTTTTTCCTCTTAATCAAGATATGGTATGTGTTGGGACAGCGGGAAGTCTGATAGGGGACTAAAGTGGGTTTTATGTGCTGATACGGAGCATGGCTCATATTCTTTAAATGCAAAAGTCTGAAAATATTGGAAAATATTGGCATCTTTGTGAACATGGGGATGTAGCGGGAAAAATAGAGAGATCGTGACACCGAGACTATTATAGGAAGTGGCACTTTATTACGCTGGCCATCCCAGTGGACCCGACGGTCTAATGCGTCCAAGTCGAGCGCCCCAGAATCGGAGAAGTGGGGTCTTATACCCTTGTTTAGGTGAGGGAGGGGGTCGTGTTGAGTGATTACATACTTCCTTTGGAATCTTACAAGGTTGTACTCAGCAAAATCAGATTTTTCAAAGAACAAATGGTTTCTCGGGAACTGCCGGGTTGTAAACCGTCAACTTCAGAAGGGGGGTTTGGATAAGTCTGTGAATTAGTTACTCTTTTTGCATTTCCATTGAATGGCCAGTCTTTGGGCCATTTGGCCTTTCTTAAACAAAACCTGCCTGGCCCACCAGGTGGGTCTTTAAAGTTGCAACTTGCCTTTCAAAAGGAAATACCTCTGCTATCAACCCCCTTCCTGTCGCTGGGCTAGTGGGAGACATTCAGTCAGCCCAGGTGAGGCCAACTGCTGATCCCGTATCAGCTACATGTGTTTCTGTGTTTATTCACTTAATCATACAAGAGAT